>NQII01000026.1:191112-332484 GCA_002778355.1 Clitarchus hookeri | reverse complement strand
GGAAGGCAAGCACTGCGATTTACGTGAGTGTTAACTTTACCCAAAGTATGACAAAACATTTCTATCGAGAATTTAATACAGATTTTGAAGCTGGGAGGAGAAAGGGGTTTTTACAGCTGAGATGACCTGTTCCCTGCTGGGAATCGGACCAACTCAGCGAAGCTACTAAGGAGGACTGACACTAGAAATCTCGGGCACCACTGCTCCTACGGAACTATCATTTTTTACAATATAAACTTTAAAGATAAAAAAAAATAATATGAATATTTTGATGCGATTATATTGGAATTTAAAATAAATTATTCGGTTTGTGGTTTTATTTAAAACATATTATTAGTAAACAATTTTGTATAACTCACCAAAGCAAAGAGATGAGGAGAACAGGCTGGAGTGTCTCGACTGAAATCACAGCGTAACGCGTGAGAGGCAGCTCTACGCTGAATGACCAGGAGAAAACCTACAAACATACACACATATTATTATCGACAAACGTTAAAAAAATAATACAAAATTAACATATGTAATTGTGGGAAAGTCCTACCATTGAAACATTATTTATTTTCCCGTAAAAAAAAAACATTGAGTTACGCGTAAGTCCTCGTCTCACCAGTATCGATTCGCCGATTACCAATTAATTTTTTATACATTACCGCACAAAAAACTGTAAAATGCACATCATGCCAAAAAATTCTCGATCCTATAATGTAATTTTTTCTACCAACATTATTCAAAGTATTGCACAAAACATGTAGGATGCAACTAGTGAGATCTTCACGTAACCTATACACGCCTGCTCAGCTGGGCGCCGGCAGCCTTAGCGCTCGACTTTGCGACGTGAACACAATGCAATATTGCGTACGTCACATACGGCAACAGCTGACGGGCTACTCGCTTCTTATTAGGTCAGTGGCGGGAATAATAAATGGAAAATGCATTTAACAATATAGAGTGTTGATTTTTAAAAAATATAAATTTATCGGAGACGCACGTTTATACTTAGCACACATACACAGTTTTTCCTATGCTCGTTAAAAGCGTACGGTGGGTATCCTTAACAAAGCTGGAATCAGAAGAAAATAATATTTACTTACCAATAGACTGATGAAGCTAGTCTGGAAGCAAGATGACCGTAGAGGAGAATCGCTCTAGCTTATATCAGATTCTGAGAACTGTTTTCCTTGTATAACTCCGCGGACGGTCTCTGCTCCTGCTCTGTAGGCCCCTCTCTCTTGTACTTAGTATACGTCGATTTTATGGAAAACAGCAGTATTTGCATAATTTTCCAACAAAATAATTTTAACACAGTTATGTAATTACGAGAAATAATTTATTTTGACATTATTAATTTCATATTTTTTTTGAAAAAGTTTAAAACTTATACGAAAATACCCTAAAATTTTTATTTTTCCTCCCATCAAGGCCTCCTTCGGGGTGAGTGTCGATGACAGCTGCTAGGGGAACGCTCATTGGTCGGAAAGCAGTACAATTCAAAGTTCAATTTCTGCGACAGCGAATAGGAAAACGACGCAGGAAATTCCAATTGGTCATGACCCTGTGAACTTACCCGACAAATAAGGAGACATTGTAGGCAATTTACATTGGCTGAGAGGCAGTTCCGAACAAAGTTCGGACCAATAGCAATGCAGGTGGGGGCCCGCCCGTGGTGATGCGCGCGGCTCTGGACACAGTTCAAGTCGCGCAACAGCTAATTGGGAAGCGTGGTGGGGGCCCGCCCGTGTTGATTCGCGCTGCTCTATACAAAGTTCAAGTTGCGCAACAGCCAATTAGGAGGCATGGTGGGGGCCCACAGTGGTAGGGGAATGTCCATGGCAGGGACCTGGACGTGGTTCAGTACGATGTTAAAGTCTGCAACGACGAATGGTAAAGCATGGTGGGGGCAGCGCTTGTGGTGCTGCATGGTACAGTACAAAGTCCAACATTATTTCAACGACCAATGGTGAAGCGTGGTGGGGGCCCGCCATGGTGCTAAGCACTTTTAGTGCAAAGTGCAAATACAGTCATTGCAAAAAGTTTCTGTTAGGTACAGTTTACCCAGGAAGCGATGAAATATACTGAGGGACCTAACCATATATTTTTAAAAGAGAGATTATTGAATAAACTATCCACCTTTCAGGTTTAGAGGTAGGTCTCTATATTATTTTTAATATGGGGAATTTATTTTAACTTGCAACCCGCACACACTACAATCAGCACCACACACACCGCACTTAGAACTGCACACACCACAATCAGGGGTCATTATGGGTCATTACGAGTCATATATGTGTCATTAAAGGTCATTTACGGATAATTATGAGTCATTATGGGTTATTATGGGTTATTCAGCGGTTATTTATGAGTTATTATGGGCCATGAGTTGTCTATAGGGTAATTTAGGAGCAAGTCTTGTGAGGAGTCTGTCTGCCAGTAGTCAGTTGTCTGATTTAAGTGTGTCCATGAGTTCAAGTTGAGTGAAGATAACACAAGGACAAAATATATTTTCACACTAAATATATTTATTCACTGGCAGGGCAACGATGATAAGTTAGCGGCTAGCGAGTCGGTCAGAAGTTTTTCAACTCGTCTGGTAGGATCCTTCCCGGGCTAACCACAATGTACATTGCTTACGAATTAAAGCTAATTTTTTCCTCGTGGCAACTTGTGTGTGATGTTTTATTTTTTTCCCGTGGATTGTTACAAAATTGACCTTTGTGTAAGGGTTTTAACATAAATTTTTTTTTTTAGTAGATGTTGTTTCACATTTGATGTGTCTGTATATACTCGTGACTGACATAATGCATATTTATGCTAGAATTTATATTTCAAGTGCGAAATATTCCAAGTATTGTTAGTTAGTGTGAAGTCACTGCTGTAGGTGAGCTGCTCGCTCCTTCCCGATACTGCTGCTTGCACTGCAAGGAAGATCAAAGTACCAACTCATGGTTGCCAACTCGCGAATACTGCACGTGGGACCAACCCATACCTTCTGCCGTCTTCGCTGTTGGCGCTGAAACGATGCGTCCTACATATGCAAGGGTCCCAACTCCTAAAAAATGTTTTTTTTTTCCGTCAGTGGTGACTACAGATTACGTTTCTTGGGGATGTCCCGTGACCTGATGTACTGGAATATTTGAAATTGCAGTGTGCTCTAGTGGACGATACTAAAAATAAATTGACAGTTGATGTTGTACGGTGAGGCAGGTGAGGAAGGGGGTTTGGAAGGGGCGGAGAACTGCCGACTGATTAGCGAACGCGAGTAATTTGCCGATTAAATAACCGATATAAAATTGGCGAGGGTGGTGGAGGAATCTCCGGAAATGTACGTTTCTTAATAAATATTTTGTGATGATTTTTTTTATACATTTAGTACATACCTTTTTTAGACATTTGTTGGATTTCTAGGATTTTTTTGGGATTTAAAAAAAAATTGGGTCCAAGGTCATTTAAGGTCACGGACACAAGGTGAATGTCGCGGTCCCCTGGGTCCAATATGATGGTTGGGTGGCCTTAAAACATGGCTGCCAGTCGGTGCCTGGCGCCTACTCCTGAGTTATTTATGCCAGACTTCCTCAAATCATTATAATTATTACTTGTCGGATAAATAGAATAATGTTACATTATTTTAAAGTAGACAATTTTTACAGACTCCATGTAACATTATAAGAAATGAATAAACTTATAGGCTTAAGTAATGGAAATCATTGAAGCTGATATATGTATTGTTGGCATTAGTTATTAAGCTTCGCTAATAAATTCGTCATAAATGACTGTCCAATGCATACAGACGATGGAAAAAAGTTTTATTATGTTACCATACTGCTATCACTCGACCAGATAGCTAAAGTATCACTACATAGTATAAAAGGAAGTCCCTGGCGCGCGTCTGTCTGTCTGTATGACCGCGCTATTCTGAGAACCACTAAACAGATTTGTATGCGGTTTCTATTGTTATGATCTGTATTAATCGAGGAAAGTTTTGTGTATTGAAAATTGCCCTAGTAGTTATAGGAGCTTAGTATTAACGGTATTAGTGAATTAAGTCGGGAAAAAAGTTTGCCACCAGCTCGATCTCATGGAATACGCTGCCTAATCCTTTAGAGATGGAACAAAATCATGTACGAAAGAATTGTGTAAAATAAATGATCTACAAAAACGTCAGCGGTAGCATATATCTATCTTTAATATATAAGTAGTAGTAAGAGTATTTACAATTTAAATTACGCAGTAAAAACAAACGTAAAATTCACTGTCGTTTCTAACTATAAACAACTTAATCTTTATAAAAAGTTAAAAAAGGTTTTGTAAAAAAAAATTTCTAAAATTGAGACGCGCGCAGAGACCCATATGTCTTCAGAAGATAACAGAATGTTTTCTAACATGATACTTAAAGTCGGAAATTGAGAGCGTCCAATGGATTGTAGAAAAATTTCTCTCAATAGAGATATATGTGTTTAAGTCACCGGCAACCAACAACTGATAGATAACGTATACCCTGAAATACACGACATTTCAAATTAGACACTATCGTGGTTCAAAGAAAGAGCGATATTATCTGCTACTAATTAAAAAGTCGAAAAAATTAATGAATTAGTGCTTGCCAAATTTAATGCGCAAACACAAGTATATTAACTAGTAGATACAGTACTTGGCAGGGAAGAAGCTGTGCACTATCCCACAGAATTTCTTAATTCATTGAATCCTTCTGGCATGCCACCACACAAACTGATTTTAAAAGTTGAAGCTCCCATAATTTTATTGCGAAATACAAATCCACCGAAATTATGCAACGGGACTTGATTACAAATAAAAAGTTTAAAAAGTTATCTCATTGAAGGTACTATTCTAAATGGCTGCGGTACTGGAGAAACTGTTTTAATACCTAGAATACCAATGATTCCTCGGATTTGCCTTTTAATTTTAAAAGAGTCCAATTTCCAATAAGAGTTGGTTTTGGTATGACCATAAATAAGGCACAGGGTAAAACACTTAATGTGGTTGGAATTGATTTGAATGGAGCATGTTTTTTACACAGAAAACTATACGTAACCCTTTCTCGTGTCATGTCAAACAGAAATCTTTTTGTTCTGGCGGTCGGAGGCAAAACAATTAATGTTGTATACAAATAAATTTTCTAAACTACTATCATATAATATTGTTATATTAGAGATGTATGAATGTGGAAAAAGCGAAGGAAGTAGGTATGTCAGGATCGTGGTAAATGGAGATCCATAATCTCTGCCTACTCCTCTGGGAGACAGGCGTGACGTGTATGTATGTATGTTATATATTATAGTAGTTTACTAATTTACTATCATATCATATAATACTGTAATTGTCTTTTCCCAATTTATTTATTAGTGTATCGCTGTAAAAATTAAATTGTACCCGGGCGAAGTCGGGCCGGGTCGCTAGTTCTTTTATAATTTAGAAATAGGAATATTTGAAGATCGATTACATGATAATAAGTGATTAGCAAAGGAAATTACATGGCTATAACCTCTTATTATGTCATTAATATTGAACGCGGGGTGAATTTCGTCTATTATTTAATATAATTACAGTACTGTTACAAGAAAGCGGGGGTGGGTGGGCCACTTAGTTGGGGTGAGGTGGTAGCATTTCACCTGACTGCGAGTGGCGTTGAACTTTAGTTGCCTAAACCAGTTTTTATGATTTTGTACCTTTATCATATTGATAATTTTAAGTTATGCTTGTATATTGAGATGAGGGAAGGGTTATGTTAACTAAACAGAAGTTATTTATGAAGACTGAACAGAGTTTTAATTAATTATTATATGTTGAATCAAATATATGTTATTGGCGAGGGTGGTCCCAATCAAATCCAGTGCCTAGTGCCTTGCATCATCGTGGACACTAATGCTGGAGAGTTGTTGGTACATTGCCGGACACTGGACTAAGGGAGTGTAGTTATGTGAAATGGTTGTATTTTTATATTATTATGTTATGTATTAACTTGTTTATGTGATTTAAACTACCTTGTGAGCTGGCTTTCTATGTGATAGCGGTACAGTTCTTGTGCGTAGGTGTTCATTAACAGTGGATGTATCATAGGCGTCAAGTATGAGGGTAACTGTGCAGCTGCATAATAAANATCATAGGCGTCAAGTATGAGGGTAACTGTGCAGCTGCATAATAAAGTTATTCTAAAAGGCTATATACTTTCGCCGGTCCTTTTGCTAACTCATTGTTGTTCATTATAAAAAATAATTAGTAGCCACAAAAGTCGGTAAATATGCATATACACAGATGATATGAAAATGGTAAAAGTTTCGTGCGGTGGTGCCTGAACATATGCAGTATGAGGGCGCTGCAGTAGTTCTGTGGTGCATGAAAACAGTCCTCAGAACAGCATGTTGGTGTGACATGCAGGATACTTTCCAGGCATGACTGATGGACGATAGACATGGAGAGAAGACCCACATGATAGACCTACGAACAATTTATGGAGTTTAAGGGAGTTTGGATAATTTTGCTGCGAGGTGCAGGGATTTTGGGCTTTTAGTACTTTACCACAGAGTTTGTCGGGAGTAATGGACCCATACATGACAGAGTGATAGTGGATGATCACGATGGACTATCAGCATAGAGGACTGTGTGATTGTAAATAATGCACGAAAAGAAGCAGTGGCTTTCTTGTCCAAAATTCAGCGATAAATGGCAGTTTCATTAGAGCCAACCACACGCAGTTTCAGAAGCCTAGCACAAGCAAATCTCCGACTCTTTACGACGTTCCAACACCGTCACTTTTTTTTGGAACGATTTTAGCAGACAGCAATGTGAAATGTTAAAAAGTGATGAAATTTTATCTTTAGCAGCGAATTACCTATAATTTTCTTTGGGAACAGAAAACCACGGTGCCTAATCTTGGAGGACCACAGGTTAGAGCCACAACCCCCTCCTCACCTTACAGTGGCACACACTACCTTTTACTGGCGTGATTACCTGGGGAGCCGTCACATGTGGTCAGTTTACTATTAGAAGTTATACGAGGGCAATTGAATCCGCAGTGTTGTATGTTGAAGATATACTGAGTTCCCATGAGCTACATGTCCTTACTGTGTGTCTGAGAGCCAGGAAAATAGGCAGGTAGTTCGGGGCAGGAACGGGGAAGGAATCGACCATGGCCTGAATGAAAGAACCATCTCAGCATTCGCCTGCAGCGATCTCGGAAAATCATGGTTAACCGAAATCAGGATGGTCGAACTTCGAATCGAACATGGATCCTCCCGTATGCAAGTCCTTTGTGTTACTACTGCGTCACCTCGCCCGGTCTTAGAGGACAGTTTCAATCAGGATAACGCTGGTCTGTACACAAGTTCTGGTTTCTAAGTAGTGTTCCGGTCGTGTTCCAACACTTCCATGGCCTGCCTAATCACACGATTTGTTGCCTATGAAACATTTGTAGAGTCAGATGGTACGCCAGCTTCTTCCATGTTGAAATGTTCATGATGAGGGACATAATTTGAAAAAAAAAAAAAAACTTTGATAAAATCTACTACAGGATAACATATGGTGTTTGTTTGATCCCATGCTCGATTGTATCGACGTACTGTATCAAGGCACGAGGGCAGTCCGATGAGTTATTGAAAGTGCCCTTCTTTCATGCTGCAGGACTGAACTTTATTCTGAATTCAAGTGTTTCTCCTTCATGTAGAAATTTTTAAGGCAGTGAACATTTTTGCTGTCGTGACTCAGTATATACAGTTAATCTTGGCGTAGTCATTTTACATGTTTATGAAGGGGATCAGAGGTCACAAGAGTAACAATACTGTTTTTAGTAAGTATATAATTACTTTGCTGCATGAAGCTGTTAAAAGTAATAACATACAAAACTACATGTTGAACTGTGTTTCAGGTTTTACAATCTGTGAATACATGCTCACAATTTATAATTATGTAACTGAAAAACTAATTAATGTTCACGGAAACTAATTGTAGATAGTATTAAAACTTATAAACCTAAAAAAATATCGATAGTTACTGTAAAAAATCGACTTTTTATACTTTTCTCAAAACATTTATAATTTAAATAATTTTTACAATATCAAGCATATATGAATGCCACAAAATTTCAAATAAGTTTAAGGAAAGTGATTCCAGACATTTTTAAAACTGCCAAAACTTAGAAACAGAAAAATATGGATAAAAGAAAAAACAGTGAGTTCAATTTGAAAATCTTACTCAGCTATACAATTTTTTGCTGCACTAAAGACATCAGTTTTTTGGTTACAGAAAATTGGATAAACATTAATTTTAAACATTTTACAGAATGTCATGAACAACATTAATGAAAACCTGAGGGAAAAAATGTTAAAAAAAAGTTATATTTTCCTGGTCAACAACAGATATTTCAGTATAATTTTATAAATACCTAATTAAGTCATATATTTATGTCCTCATATTCCTTCTCATTTATTGTTTATCGTTGGTCATTGTGAGCTCCCGTCGATCTGGTTTTCAAATTAAATAAATTAAATTATGCCACCAGGCTACACTGAAGGTACCCACTCATACTACCGGTATGTGTCAGGTGAATGTTTCTTTGCAAGGAGATGCGACAAAATTGTGTCACACTTGTGTAGATGATGCGGAATTCGACAAACTTCGTGGNATGTTTCTTTGCAAGGAGATGCGACAAAATTGTGTCACACTTGTGTAGATGATGCGGAATTCGACAAACTTCGTGGAAAGGGCACTTTCTGCCTAAACTGAATATTAAGGGAGATATAACCCCTTAAAAATCAAAAGTTTTTTTGTGCAAAATATTGGAAAGGAAGTAAAATTTAATGACAGATCTCCGATGTTTTATGCTATCGGGACCTTCAACCTAAGAACAGCCTCTGATTAATTCACCCCCCCCTTCCCATCATTTCTCACGCCGTAATTGAAAATAACAGATGGGCACCACCTTTTTACAGACAACTCGTTTACCACCANATGTTTCTTTGCAAGGAGATGCGACAAAATTGTGTCACACTTGTGTAGATGATGCGGAATTCGACAAACTTCGTGGCAAGGGCACTTTCTGCCTAAACTGAATATTAAGGGAGATATAACCCCTTAAAAATCAAAAGTTTTTTTTGTACAAAATATTGGAAAGGAAGTAAAATTTAATGACAGATCTCCGATGTTTTATGCTATCGGGACCTTCAACCTAAGAACAGCCTCTGATTAATTCACCCCCCCTCCCATCATTTCTCACGCCGTAATTGAAAATAACAGATGGGCACCACCTTTTTACAGACAACTCGTTTACCACCATGTCAGGAATTATGAACTCCTGATGCTACTAGTTTATTGAGCAGTATGACCTGATTTACAACAAGAAGTAACAGATAACTGATGAGTCTACTTTCCCCTCTACATGGGTGCAAATACATTTTTAGTGAAGTTCTTAAAAGCTTAGATGGTAGGTAGGCATTTGCGTTTCATTGACAGTAATATTATTAGAGATGAATCCAGAAACATGTGAAACAGTACCAAGACAATTATAATACATAAGTGACTTATCCGGGATAGTAATAAAAAAAACTCGTAAAATAAAGCTAGTTTGCAATCAACTGCATCATGTAGGTAGGATTCGGAGCATCAACTTAGGATGCAATATGTTTCATGTTTTCAATGATAGGGTTTACTAATTTAAAATATTTACACGGCATCATTTTGAAAATAAGTGTCTGAGCCACTAAAAACACACTAGTTTACATGGCCTACCATAACGCTACTTCTGTGAAAAATTTGGAGGAAATCGGTTGATTGGGTCTCCGAGATATGGCATAAAAACCTTATTTTCTTAAATGGGGCGCTCTTAAAAAAATACTTAAAAAGTGGCTCTGTACACGATGTTTCTTTTAGATACTGTCAGCATAAAAAGTTTAATTGAAATTCTTACATTGTTAAATAGATACGCCAAACATATCAAAATACCTATATGACCACCCATTTGAAAATCATTGTCTGACCGCATTTAAATCGTGTAACTTTACATGGACTTCTGTAGG
The DNA here is from genome assembly GCA_002778355.1 of Clitarchus hookeri. Classification (NCBI taxonomy): domain Eukaryota; kingdom Metazoa; phylum Arthropoda; class Insecta; order Phasmatodea; family Phasmatidae; genus Clitarchus; species Clitarchus hookeri. Next base: position 322,462 of record NQII01000026.1, on the reverse strand, counting down.
TGTGAAATTTTTTTTTTGAAAATAGTTGAATTATTTTGGAAATATGGAAAATGTTTAATTTTCTCACCTGTCACTACTTTGCGAAAAATTCTGCAAGAGAGGATCTCTGTATGCATGAATGATGCTTTTAATTAGTACTGTATGCGTAAAAAATCTGGTTGAATGCTGTTGAAACATTTCATAGATAAAACAAATAAATCTAAATTATTTATATAATCCCAATTAAAATATGCCTGCCACACAAAACACATTTTAATTTCAATACCCTTGCGTGAAATTTTGGTATGAAACGGTTGATTGGTCTTCGAGATATGGCATAAAACTTCCATTGTTCATGTGACGAACTTCATAAATGGAGGACAAAAAGTTAGTGTATTAGCACATTAGTCGATTGTCATAGATACAATACACAAAGTTAAATTTAAATCTGTTTCATAGTTTCTTAGATATAGCGCACTAAGCTAAAATGTTTGTATAGGCACCATTTAGAAAATAAGAGACCTACTCACTTTAAACATATCATTTTGAAAATACATGTGTCTGACCCTCTCAAAGTTTATCAGTTTACATGGCCTATCATAGTGCTATTTGTTCGCCAAATTTGGTAGAAATCATTTGTTTTTTCGGAAATATTACGTAATTTTAATTTGTCATGTGATAGTGTTTTATAAAATGGTGGACAAAAGAGATTTTGTGTGGACATGTTTGTTGGTTTTAATATATGCAGCCCGCATACAAAGTTTCATATGAATTAGTTACATGGTTTCGACGATATAACATACAAAACTAAAATAGTTACATGTTCGCCATTTTGAAAATAAGTGTCTGACATACCTAAAACATATTACTTAATATAACCACTGCAGTACTACTTGTTTGCCATATTTTGTAGGAATAGATCAATTGTTTCCCGAGATATGACAAAGTTTTTATTTATTTGTGTGGAACTATCTTTAGAATGGAGGACAAAAGAGGCTCTGTGTAGACACATTTGATGTTTGGTATATATACTCCCAACATATAAAGTTAAGTTGGGATTGATTACATGCTTTCGAAGATATAGCATACTATGCTAAAATAGCTAGATGGCCGCCATTTTGAAGATAAGTGTCTGACATACTTGGAAAATACTTGTAAATATCAACTACCGCAGTACTGCTGGTTTGCCAAATTTGGTAGCAATCTGTCAATTGTTTCCCGAGATATTACACAAAAACTTTATTAGTTCATTTAGCGCTATCTTACAAAATAGCAGACAAAAGTGAATTTTTGTAACCTATGTGATGCTTGTAATAGATACTGTCAGCGTACAAAATTAGGTTAAAATTGGTCAAACGTTATGGTAGTTATGCCAAATGTACCTAAAATTTTTGTGTTGTCGCCATTTTTAAAGTATGTGCTTAGCGTGGTTGAAAACCATAACAGTTAGGTGTCTCTTTACATAGTAGTTTATGTGTACCGAGTTTGGTGAAATTCGGTTTACGCGTTCAAATTGTAAGGAGGTGACACACACGCACAGACACACATACAGACAGACACACACACACACACACACACACACACACACACACACAGGCATACAGACAGGAAAGTGATCTCACAAGCCTTCCTTTCCTTCGGAAAATTGGCTAAAAATGGCACTCTTGCTGCAACTGCCCAGGGCCCACTGTTTTCGTGTAAAATGCACACAAAAGTTNACTAAAAACACACTAGTTTACATGGCCTACCATAACGCTACTTCTGTGAAAAATTTGGAGGAAATCGGTTGATTGGTCTTCGAGATATGGCATAAAACTTCCATTGTTCATGTGACGAACTTCATAAATGGAGGACAAAAANCGGTTGATTGGTCTTCGAGATATGGCATAAAACTTCCATTGTTCATGTGACGAACTTCATAAATGGAGGACAAAAAGTTAGTGTATTAGCACATTAGTCGATTGTCATAGATACAATACACAAAGTTAAATTTAAATCTGTTTCATAGTTTCTTAGATATAGCGCACTAAGCTAAAATGTTTGTATAGGCACCATTTAGAAAATAAGAGACCTACTCACTTTAAACATATCATTTTGAAAATACATGTGTCTGACCCTCTCAAAGTTTATCAGTTTACATGGCCTATCATAGTGCTATTTGTTCGCCAAATTTGGTAGAAATCATTTGTTTTTTCGGAAATATTACGTAATTTTAATTTGTCATGTGATAGTGTTTTATAAAATGGTGGACAAAAGAGATTTTGTGTGGACATGTTTGTTGGTTTTAATATATGCAGCCCGCATACAAAGTTTCATATGAATTAGTTACATGGTTTTGACGATATAACATACAAAACTAAAATAGTTACATGTTCGCCATTTTGAAAATAAGTGTCTGACATACCTAAAACATATTANATATAACATACAAAACTAAAATAGTTACATGTTCGCCATTTTGAAAATAAGTGTCTGACATACCTAAAACATATTAATTAATATAACCACTGCAGTACTACTTGTTTGCCATATTTGGTAGGAATAGATCAATTGTTTCCCGAGATATGACAAAGTTTTTATTTATTTGTGTGGAACTATCTTTAGAATGGANGGTAGGAATAGATCAATTGTTTCCCGAGATATGACAAAGTTTTTATTTATTTGTGTGGAACTATCTTTAGAATGGAGGACAAAAGAGGCTCTGTGTAGACACATTTGATGTTTGGTATATATACTCCCAACATATAAAGTTAAGTTGGGATTGATTACATGCTTTCGAAGATATAGCATACTATGCTAAAATAGCTAGATGGCCGCCATTTTGAAGATAAGTGTCTGACATACTTGGAAAATACTTGTAAATATCAACTACCGCAGTACTGCTGGTTTGCCAAATTTGGTAGCAATCTGTCAATTGTTTCCCGAGATATTACACAAAAACTTTATTAGTTCATTTAGCGCTATCTTACAAAATAGCAGACAAAAGTGAATTTTTGTAACCTATGTGATGCTTGTAATAGATACTGTCAGCGTACAAAATTAGGTTAAAATTGGTCAAACGTTATGGTAGTTATGCCAAATGTACCTAAAATATTTGTGTTGTCGCCATTTTTAAAGTATGTGCTTAGCGTGGTTGAAAACCATAACAGTTAGGTGTCTCTTTACATAGTAGTTTATGTGTACCGAGTTTGGTGAAATTCGGTTTACGCGTTCAAATTGTAAGGAGGTGACACACACGCACAGACACACATACAGACAGACACACNTGGTGAAATTCGGTTTACGCGTTCAAATTGTAAGGAGGTGACACACACGCACAGACACACATACAGACAGACACACCCACACACACACACACACACACACAGGCATACAGACAGGAAAGTGATCTCACAAGCCTTCCTTTCCTTCGGAAATTGGCTAAAAATGGCACTCTTGCTGCAACTGCCCAGGGCCCACTGTTTTCGTGTAAAATGCACACAAAAGTTNGAAATTGGCTAAAAATGGCACTCTTGCTGCAACTGCCCAGGGCCCACTGTTTTCGTGTAAAATGCACACAAAAGTTTCGGTGGCAGCGACACTGTTCCAGGCACTTAGGTAATACCAATACTTCCGGTAGCGAATCATATACTGACTGTGATCCGAAACAAACAGGCAGCTTCGGCACTGTAAGCTTATTAATGTAGTGTACATGCTATTTACAGTAAGTGTTAATGTCCTCCACCATCGTTTGTGCAGTGGGCATAGCAGCATACCATAGACGCATGTAGGCGGTATTACCTACGTACGCTGCAGTCAAAGTTTTGTATGCATTTTAACGGTAAGTGGGTCCTGGGAAGTTGCAACAAGAGGACCATTTGTGTTTGTTATATTACAATGCTCAGTAAACCAGCATCAAACGTTCATAATTCCTGACGGTAAAAATGTTGTCTGCATAAAGAGGGTGACAGTCCCTGGTATTTTCATTACAGGAGGAGGTATAAAGGAGAATTTGCTTTTAGGTTGAAGATACCGATAACAAAAAACAATGTGTGGAGATCTGCAATATAATTCCATTTCGTTTCCGATATTTTGGAATTATAAAGTTCGAAACCTTAATTTTCAAAGGCTCTTCAGTTTAGGTAAAAAGTGTCCTACACATTTAATTTTGACTTTGCATAAGTTATCAATCACTTCACGAAGTTTGTAGGTCGAATTCAGCCTCATCCTGTATATTGTTCANTTTTGACTTTGCATAAGTTATCAATCACTTCACGAAGTTTGTAGGTCGAATTCAGCCTCATCCTGTATATTGTTCATTTTTCAAGTAAAATTTTAGTATATGTTCTTGAAGTAAAATTTGAAAGTTAAGAGTAGTATATTTATGTAGATCCGGAGGTAACGGCTCCTGGCGGAGAAGGAATAAATCATCGCATGCCATGACGTCACAGGAGGTCGCGGCCGGCAGGTGATTCAAATTTTCCCGTTTTCCCCTCAAAATTGCCCATTTTGCTTTCGAAAAAACCTGTTTTGTCCTTAAACGTCCCCCCCTCCCAACCAAGAACTTTCAACTCTTCCAAAAAATTTGTGAGAAAAATGCTTGCTCCTCAATGCGTCTTANTTTTGACTTTGCATAAGTTATCAATCACTTCACGAAGTTTGTAGGTCGAATTCAGCCTCATCCTGTATATTGTTCAATTTTCAAGTAAAATTTTAGTATATGTTCTTGAAGTAAAATTTGAAAGTTAAGAGTAGTATAGTTATGTAGATCCGGAGGTAACGGCTCCTGGTGGAGAAGGAAGAAATCATCGCATGCCATGACGTCACAGGAGGTCGCGGCCGGCAGGTGATTCAAATTTTCCCGTTTTCCCCTCAAAATTGCCCATTTTGCTTTCGAAAAAACCTGTTTTGTCGTCAAACGTCCCCCCTCCCAACCAAGAACTTTCAACTCTTCCAAAAAATTTGTGAGAAAAATGCTTGCTCCTCAATGCGTCTTAGTGACTGTTCAATGGAACTGATTATCTGCAAAAATTGTTACAGCGCATTCCACAATAAGTAACCAATATAATAAAATTACTTAAAATTAAATTTTTTAATTACAATTTATTTTATAATTACAAAATGTGAAGCCATAAGTATTTGGGTGGAGTCAGACCTGGGTGGTTTCAGTCTTTAGTGGTTTCAGACTTGGGTGATGTTAGTCTTGGATGGAGTTAGTCTTGAGTGGACTCGGTCGTGGGTGGAGCAAGTCTTGGGCGGAGTCAGTCGTGGGTTTACTCAGTCTTGGGTGTTAATCACAATTAATGCAATTGTACAATGGAATACGGCCAGTTTGTTTGGATGTCTAATATAGAACATTTAAGCATTTCTCCTTGTTACCAGCCTGGTAGCACAGTCGTTAAGGTGGCCGACTCCTGTTCTAGAGTTTGTGGGTTGAAATTCCCATGCCTCCATGATACATTTTTTTAAGTGTAACCAGCTCCCATGGGAAAGTGTTAATATTAGATAGTTTAAGTTTTATAAACAGATGTATTAAAAATACATGATTGATACATTTACCTGTATTTTTTTTTAAAGATTTAGGCATTTGTCAAACAATAAATAAAATTAATTAAAAATGATAATTTAATTATTTATGATTGCACCAATTCATAGATGTCTGATAGTTTCACGATTAATTTGACAAGGCTGGCCAGCCACCTGCCTCGCACGAGCAAGTCTGGTCAGCTGCCTAACTCGCTAGTATATATCGAGGAGGTGGGCAGCAGGGAGAAGGGGGCAGTCGATGCTTTTCGAGTCGGTTAGGATTGGAAGAGGGGGGCGGGGCGTGGTTATGGTAATTGAATAAGAGTACTGCATGTCGGTGGCGAGAGATTTTGGTCGAGGGATACGAGTAGGGCGGGGGGTGTGTACTTATTAAATCAAATATGGTGGTTCTGTCGTTGGGTTAAATAATTGTTATGGTATCACGATCGTATTCGCATTGAAATTACAAGTCTATTGACATATAACACTAAATACTTATGGCTTCACATTTTGTAATTATAAAATAAATTTTAATTAAAAAATTTAATTTTAAGTAATTTTATTATATTGGTTACTTATTGTGGAATGCGCTGTAACAATTTTTGCAGATAATCAGTTACATTGTGCAGTCACTAAGACGCATTGAGGAGCAAGCATTTTTTGCAAAACTTTTTTGGTGATATGGGTGTGGGGAGGGAGGAGAAGGGGGTGTTGGGTGCCAAAAGGGAAATTTTGGGAACAAAACAGGTTTTTTCGAAAGATAAACGGGTCCTTTTGAGGGAAAAACGGGAAATTTAAAGCGCCGGCCGGCCGCGACCTCCTGTGACGTCATGGCGAGTGATTTGTCCTTCCTTCACCGCCAGCAGCCGTTACCCCTTGACCAACATAATGTTACTAGTGCCAAGTATTACAATTTCAGAGAACATTGCTTAGTATGAACTTTTTTCTGTCGGTGATACAATACATTAAATTCGACGTTTTAGGGAATGTTTGGTCAGAAAATAAGCTATTTACGATGTTTCCCATTTTTATTGAGTATAATAAGGTTATTTTGTTTCCTATCTGGTTCCTCAGTAAACATCCCTATAGTTTGCAGATGCTAATGGAAAGGTTTCTCTGAAAATGCCTAGACGAAATCGTTAATCTGCAAAATCCGTCAACAAGTTTCAAACTGGTGGCCATCCACACATTAAAAAAACATATCTGATAGTTAGAAAAATAAATATTTTGGATTATTGTACATATTTTAGGTCCAAAAGCAACGTATATAGGTTTTTGTGTGGTATAATAAGTGTTTTTTTTAATTAGGAAAAATAATTTACGTATACTTTGCATCAAACTGACAAAACTTGCTCAGTGTAGAAGATGTGTGGGCCGCATATTAAAATGTATTCGAAGCAGGTTTGATTTCTGGGTTATTTATTTTGTAAATAATATTCGTCAAATATTTAGTAAATATATATCCTTAGGAAGTTCTCATAAAACTACGTTATTTGTTTATGCAGTAACACTAAAAATAGGTATTTTATCATCAATTATTATAAAGACTTTGAAAATTTAAAGAACTGAGCCCTGCATCCCTTAGAAAACAAGTGCTGGTTTTTTCTCAAACTTTATGTTGTAACCTGTTACTTTATATGAATCAAAATTGGTCAGTGGAAATGGGCTTTCAACGATCACTACTTCGTTACGCAATTACTTATCTATATTTTAATTTTATAAAAATTTGTTACCTTATGAATAACTAACACATGTAAAGCAAGTGTTTCTCGTATGGCTCAAAATTGGAGAACAGCACAGTCCACGAAAAATAACATCTAAATTTTGGAAATTATTTGTTAAAAGGCACTACAGAAAATAAGTTCTATCAATTTGTTTCAAAACATTTTTTATGCAATAGATTTTTGTCAAAACAATTCGCACCACCAAAATTTGCTTTGCTAATTCATTAAATTTATAACCCAGACACATGAGTCAGAGTAATGTGGTAGATATTGTTATAAAAATTGGAATTTCCTGCATTACGTACACTATTTGTGAAAATTAAGGTGTTGTAGTTCCTACATCGATACGTATTTAGTAATAGAGAGGGGAATACTGGAAGTCTTTTGGTTAGCATATTTAGTCTAAAATCACGAGAAAGTGAAAAATTAATTTTTATTTACTTAAAACAATAACTTTTTTTCAATTTAATTTTCTTATAATGTTAGGTAAAAAATATGATGAGAAATTACAAAATCACGTTTCATCATAAGCACGAAAATTAAAATTTTTGCAAATATAATATTAAATCTTTAAAAAGTTAATGTATTTTCATCGTTTAAAAATTTAAAACAAACACAGCACTAAACAGCTAATATAGTGACAAATAATTTTGTGGTACCTAATTTAAGAATAAATTATTTTAAAAAGTCAATTATACTAGTATATTAAATGCAACAGACCGACAATGTTCAAAATGACAAAATCCTCAAAATTANAAAATTTAAAACAAACACAGCACTAAACAGCTAATATAGTGACAAATAATTTTGTGGTACCTAATTTAAGAATAAATAATTTTAAAAAGTCAATTATACTAGTATATTAAATGCAACAGACCGACAATGTTCAAAATGACAAAATCCTCAAAATTTACTTTTAATCGTAATAATTTTCCCAAAATAATTTTTTCTTTAAAACCTGGCTTCCACGCTCGTGAGAGTCGTCGATAGCCAAAGTACTGCCAGAAGTATTATTTTCTTGTTGTGAAAGATTGACAGAGATCAGCTGAATACAGTAGATACAAGCTTTACATTGTAAAGGAAGATTGTCATTCCTTGTTATGTGGTACACCTGCACTTAAAATTAACTCACAGACTTAATTTATCAACATAATTGAAACTTATCCATACAGAGCTTGAGCATAAGCCTTTAAATGTTACTCCAACCAAACTGTGCTCCTACACCGCTTCAAGTCGAAAATATTTTCTAGAAACACATTTAATTGTGCTTAAAAGCAACGCCTGGCTTAAAAATTTAGTTTCAAAAATTCTCGTCATGTCATAATGAAGGAATAAAGGAAAAATGTTTCAGTTAGAGAGGAAAAATATGTTATTTTGTTTGACAAAAGTTGCAAGTATATTTTAACAAATTTCCGTGACTTTGAACACTTAATTACATTATGAAAGCCAAATTATAACACTAACCCAGTGCTGAAAGTCTCCAACTGGCAACTATACACATAAGCACTACTGAATAGCTACAGTCCATTCATGGTTACTTCGAACTTTTCTGAAGCCCTGCTAAAGTTATATTTCCAGTATATTACTCCGCCTCATGCAAGCAAAGGTTAACCAAGTCTAGAAAATTACAACAAAGGGACAGCGCACTGTATTCGTGCTCACTCAGTGTAATAATATTTTGCATAGGAATTATTTCTTACTAGGTATTACCAACACATCCTATTTTCTCACTGTCATTTATATTAATTATAAATGTAAAATATTATTATTTACAGATAACATATAAGTAAAAGTTTTATTTATAATTTTATAATTTCAATTCAAAAAGTGTGAAGAAACCACGAAATGACTTATACTTTTTTCACCGACACTCACACTTATACACTCGTGGTTAGACACATGCAAAATTCGCGGTATTATTTGGGGGCACGTTAAAATTTAAACACGTGTACCGTTACAATATGTTTTTCATTGTACCATACTTTATCTGACACGCCCTCGGTAACTCTGCGCTAACAAATGTACACTTCACAATCGTGTGACCCAATCACGTACAGTCCAGCCACAAATGGCGTGGCTTCACATCAATCAGCAGCCAATGGCAAAACGAAGCCGTATCTGGTGTATACAGTACTGTGAAATTCAGCCTGATACCGAATAATAACGCGAATTTTGCATGTTTCTACTCATGGTACATCAGACACACAATAATTCCATCTTGCTGCAGTATACAGCAAAGCTTCACAGATACGCACGAACGCATGCGAGCATTTTACAATGATTTAGCAGCACGTTGAAATTTTTCTTAAAAGAAGACTTTCAAAATATTTGTTTCCGAATTTAGGATAATGCAGCAGCATTGGGATGGCGGAAATCTTAGATAGTTAGCATTCCTTGAAATATGACATGAGTTAAATTATTTACAAGTAAATATAAGTTATAACTAGCAAATTATAACGGCACTTCTCGGGACGATAAAAACAAAATAAAGTTAATAACTTATAATAGTGGCCTATTGTACAAGATGGGTGGCATTTACTGTCGTCTGTTGATACTCCTTCGTCTTTTTCGAAGATGTTGTTGGTCTCTGCTGCCGCCAAAATTCTTGCCTGTTTTTCAGAAATGCGATTCCTTCTGCAGCAAAAGTTGCAATGTTATTACTTTTTCTCTGGTTGCTGCAGCACTTGATATCTGCGATAAAACAAAAATAGTTATTTACAAAGTTAGGAACTTTCGATTGGACAGTACACAAAATTAAAATAACACTTAACAATTTATGCCTCATTCGATTACTTTTAATTGGTTTGGCGATTTACGTCTGATAGTATTTAGCACCTAAATTCCCTGTTAAATTTTATTGTAGCTATTATCATCCAATTTGCAATATACACGATGGGTCGATTTATGTGGCAAGTAACCGTGGTGTAGATAAACGAAAAGTCCATACGAAGATATGCCCTAGGTTCGATTGTTCTCGAATTACGGGCTCATTTCACTACGTTCGCTGTCGGTAGACTCCTGTTTTTGTACAGTGTGTGCTAGATACTATCGTGGAGTGTGTGTATCTAGGCCCATTTCATTGTTGACATCCAACACACGTCGGACACCAAGCCCTTGATAAACCAACCGTACTGTAATTTTCTTCAATAACAGTTTGTTTTGACCACACCGCTACTACTTCCCACATAAATTGACACGCCTTGTATACATTACCGTAAAATAAATAAGAGCACAATGGAATCCTTGCCCAGGATAATTAAATTTTATTCACACATGCATGCTATAGGTAGTATACCACACACAACCATTCGCACAAAACAATACTTATATATACAACGTGCTACTAAACATCACCGACAAACTCCGGCAGGTTATTCCTGACGAAAATATAAGTACCACGTCTCCTTAAAGGGGTACCGCAATGCCACTGCAACGTAAATGAACTATGGGCCCTCAAAAATCGAGTTTTGAATTGATTTTCGTGACAAATATGAGGAACTGCTTGTGATTAATCAACAAATCTATGAATGTAGTTTTTTGAACTGAGATCTTACACCTATGAAATTGAGGTTGGTAATACTGTTTACCTTAATCAGGACTGCCATCCTATGTTTTGTTAGGAATCAGCACCCCTATTTTCCTAACGAAGGGGGATGATATTATCAACCATATTTTCACAGGTGTAAGATCTCAGTTCTACAAAACACTGTTCACTGATTTGTTGTTTAATCTCAAGAAGTTCCTGATATTTGTAACGAAAATAATTTTGAAATTTGATTTTTGAGGACGCTTAGGAAAAGTATCACATACACTTTCGTCAGGAATAACTTGCCGGAGTTTGTCGGTGATGTTTAGTAACACGTTGTATAGAATCTGTNTTTGATTTTTGAGGACGCTTAGGAAAAGTATCACATACACTTTCGTCAGGAATAACTTGCCGGAGTTTGTCGGTGATTTTTAGTAACACGTTGTATAGAATCTGTATGGCGATTGAAATTGTCTTCAATACTCTGTGCACTCTCCTGTAGCAGTAATGCAGGCTGCAACTCTCGTACGGAAACAATTGTACAGACAATGAATATAATGATGTGGAACCGAATTCAATGCACATTACACCTGGCGGTACAGTTTGTCTCTTGCGTTAAAGACTACGTCATATGGAGTACTGTCCACACCCACACATGCTCAATGGGAGAAAGGTCTGGGGATAGTACTGGACAAGGCATTTGATTAATGCACTGGAGAGTGTATTGGGTTCCACGAGTGGTGTGTGGAAAAGCAGTGTTCTACTGACATAGAACATACCTCTATTGTTGCACGAATGGCAGCAAAATGGTTTGGACGATTTTTCTGAATGCAGGCTGTACTATTTAATATTACCTGCAGAAATTCCAAAGGCAGAGAGTTATTATAGGCTGTAGGGGGGTTGATACTACATGTCATTATATAGAAACTAATTTCATTATTTACACATTTCACTTCATCAACAGCTACATGGAAACGACTTTCGACATCGGGTACAGTTCTCCAAATGGTGTCTACGAAAACTAAAAACCGATGACACGTTCCTGTTCAAGATTTTGTTTACCGATGAGGCGTCATTTACAAATCATGAACAGATTAATCTTCGCAACATGCACTACTGGTCAGCTGACAACCCACACTGGCTGAGAGAAGTGGATAACCAGAGACTATGGTCTGTAAACGTGTGGTGCGGTGTTGTACTTAATCGTCTAATTGGTCCCTATTTCATTGATGGGACACCAAATATCATCATGTATTAACAGTTCCTAACAAAAGTGCTGCCGCAATTATTGGAAGACATCCCACAGGACATAAGGCAATCCATGTGGTACCAACACGACGGATGTCCCGCTCATTTTTCAAAGAGAATTACAACAGTTCTTAACATAAATTTCGGTGGTCGTTGGATCGGTCGGTCTGGAAACATGAAATGGCCTGCATGTTCCCCAGACTTAAACGCCTATGGACTTTTATCTGTGGGGAACATTAAAGGAGGAGGTAGGTAGGTAGTTGGGCTTAACGTCTCGTCGACAGCGAGGTCATTAGAGATGGAGAAAGTTGCCCAGGGAACAGGGAGTGGGGGAAGAATGGGAAGGAATCGGCCATGGCCTTTGTTAAGGACCCATTCTAGCATTCGCCTGGAGTGATTTCGGGTGTGTTTGTGGAGGGGGGAAGGGGAGTGTTTGCTGCTTCCTACATTCGATCACTCACCATTTCCACATATTTCCCCCTAGGAACTTGGAATTTGGGAGTGAGGTATTTTTTATGTTGAATTTGTTAGTTTTTATGTGGAATTGCTGATTTGGATGTTTTTAGCCTACTTTCCGAAGAAAATACAGGCTTATGAGATCACTTTCCTGTCTGTGTGTACGTATGTGTCTGTACGTGTGTGTGCCCTCCCCCCCANACATTCGATCACTCACCATTTCCACATATTTCCCCCTAGGAACTTGGAATTTGGGAGTGAGGTATTTTTTATGTTGAGTTTGTTAGTTTTTATGTGGAATTGCTGATTTGGATGTTTTTAGCCTACTTTCCGAAGAAAATACAGGCTTATGAGATCACTTTCCTGTCTGTGTGTACGTATGTGTCTGTGCGTGTGTGCGCCCCCCCCCCNCCCCCCAACCTATCAATTATTCAATTATTGAACGTGTTAAACCGAATTTAACCAAACTTGGTACACATATAATACTTAGTAAGGACACATGCCTTTTAAAATTTCGACATCAGGCCCCTACTTTCAAAATAGTGGTCTTTTAAAAATATGGGGTGATATGTCATATCTCGGGAACCATTCAGCCGATTTAAAACCAACTTTGTATGCAGCCATTTTAAAATTTCGAGGGGTATGTCATATCTCGGGAACCATTCAACCGATTTTGTATTCTGACAGAGCATCAAGTAAACATTACATTTTGAAATGGATATTGTTGATTGTCCGATATTTTGGAAAAACATAGCACTAATTGAAGAAATAACGATTTTACATTACATCATGAAAACTGTTAAAACCAATTCTCACCCAATTTGGTAGGTTAAAAATGCTATGATAGGCCAAGTAACCCTAAGTAATTGAACTTGATTAGGTAGTTATTTTTTAAAAGGCCGCCATACAAATTTTTAAAGTTTATTTGGTATATCTACCATACCATTTAAAAAATTTTTAATAAAATTTTGTATTCTGAAAGTATCTGTTACAAGCATAATATATACCAACGCATAACCACTTTTGTCAGCCATTTTGGAAGCTAATGCGATACGAATAAATAAAGTCATTATGTCATATCTCGGTAAAAAATTAACCGATCCCTTCCAAATTTGGCAAACATATAGTACTGATGCAAATTATGTTAAGTTATATGTTTTAAGAATGCCAAACCATTATTTTTAAAATGGCAGCCATATAGTTATCATAGGTTAGAATGCTATACCGTCGAAATTATGTAATCAATTCGAACATAATTTTGTATGGTGGCAGTAGATATTACAACTATCAACAGTATCTACCTAGATCATATTTTTCACGCCATTTTGTAAGATAGCATAATGCGAATAAATCAAGTTTTTATGTCATATCTCAGAAAACAATTGACCAATTCCTTTAAATTTGGCAAACAAGTAGTACTGAGACAGATAATGTTAGGTGGTATGTTTTAAGCATGTCAAACACTTATTTTCAAAGTGGCGGAAATATAGTTATTTTTAACTTAGGTTGCTATCTCGTCGAAACCACGTAATCAATACCAAACTTAACTTTGAATGCTGACATCGCCTATTACAACCATCAAATATGTCTATGCAGAGCCTCATTTCTCTGCCATTTTGTATGATATCTCCCAATAAAAAAATGAAGTTTTTATCTCATATCTCGGAAAACAATCAGCTCTTTTTTTTTTTTTTTTTTTTTTTTACAAAATTTGGCGAAGATGTACTGTGCTAGGCCATATTAATTTATGTATTTTTAAAGTATGACACACTTTTTTCTGAATGGCAACTTTAAAATCATCATGGTTTTGTGTGCTATATATACGAATCTATGTGATCTATTTTAACCGAACTTTGTAGATTGTCAGTATACAATCATCGAATGTTATAAAACATTACTTTTTTTCCTCCATTTATGAAGATCGCCATATGAGAATTGTGGAGGTTTTATGCCGTATCTCGAGGACCAATAAACCGATTCCCACCAAATGTTTTTTCAAAGAGAAGTCAAGTCCTACCTACCAACTCAGCTTTTATGAACTTATTTAAAAACTAATTGCACCCATATTGGGGAAAGTAGGCTTGTTAGTTATAACAGTAACTTGTTGTTTATAATGATGTTATCGGATCCTGTGACAGTTTAGTTTAAGCCAACGAAATGCAATTTAGTATGACATAGGTATTCTAGATAAAATTTAGAAATTTAAAAAATTAAGGATGAAACCGAGATAAATAGAAAAAAGAGAAATAAAAGTTTTTTAAACCAAGGATTTTCTTTTTAAATATAACACCAATGATGTTTGTAAATATAGTTTTGATTTATATCTGTGAAACACTTCGTTTCGATAAAATACGAAGCCTGCGTAATATACTTTGTAAAATTGTTAAAAAAATTATACACATTGAGGAAAACAGAAATACAGACTATTATAATATGAATGACAAAGTATGTTAATTAAACAGCCAAACAAAGAAAAATCACACAAATGATTCGAAAATGTATATTACGACCCGCTGATAATAAAAGTTACACATACCTGGATGTCTGAGTAATTGTTCTAGGTACTCCTTATCCAAGCTCAACTCTCCAAGCAAATGACGAGGCTGTTTCTGGCTGGCTGTGGACGCTGGATGACTGCGGGTTGTGCTGCTGCCATCTCTGTTCTGTTCGCTGGTGATCTTCTTATCTCTTTCAGAAGATGACGCTGACAATGAGGACAGACAGGGTTGCTGCGGTCTTGCTTTGGTCACGATTTTACCTGTAAAGAGTCAGTGAAACTTACCTCTGCTCTGGCTTCACCACACTTCTTTCTTAACGAAATATTGGGTATTATAACAATTTAAGTAAAGAATGCCCGTAACACCGATTCATGCCTCGGTACACTTCACAGTAATTTATACAAGTAAAGTAATATAAATTTTTTTCCAAGAGTTCAAATGGGCAGGTTTCATCATTACTGGACAGAGTAAGTGAAACACAAAGAGAACGCAAAATTCCAGGAACAAAAAATGTTGCCCTTAGGTAAACCATGAGGACTGAAGTTAATAAATTATTTTAAGGAGAGATTAATGATGTCACTGGAGCATGTAACATAGAGAGCTCTACGTGTCACACCAGAGGATTGCTGCACAGGCAGCGAGGACACTGTGGATGCTGCAGTTGAGTACATGCACTCTGTGAGGCCACTACTGGTGACGCCAGTGTCCCCGAGGATCATTCGGAGGTGACTAAGTGAGGGTATATTGAAGGTTGCCATCGCACAGTGGGGCCAAACAGCGCTATTCTTGGGGAAAAAAAATTAAACTTATGAAAGTGGCGACATGTTATATTAAACGATCGATAAATCCCTCAACCAAACGTTTGTAATAGTCACGAGGTCTTTGGTATGCAGCTAACATCACAGCGCGTGTCAGAACTTGAGCGTACATGCGTCAACGAGGAAGATACTCTCTATCTTGGAAGTCGTTAAATGCATGATAATGTCATGTGCAGCTGAAACAACGTGTGGCTTAACATTATGTCTTTACAATCAGGTAAGCACATTTTCATGCAATTGCATACATATTATGTGAAATCAGTAATGGTTTAAGGGGATGATAAAGGGGCAGTGTACCGAAAATGTGAAAAAAGGGAAAGTTTCTTGAAGGTTTTAGTATATACCAGGGCATATCATGTTCCGCATCGTGACATTTATAATTATTTAACACAATATACTTTCCGTAACTGTAAACAAGCGCTGCTCATATCTGCTTATTTTGACACAGTAGCGGTTTAAAAAGTAGACAGTTCCTAAACATCGAATTGCCAAGTATGCGTGATCGAAAGACTCAAAACATTCGTATGTTTTTTTTTCCTTGCAGGATTGGGTTACACCGATGATGTATTTATAACTAGAAGATAACTTTATGATATCATGAGGCAGTATAGGCGTGTACAAATGCAGGAGCAAGGTACGGTTTTGAAATACTTCGTCCGAATCAAAACACAACCCAAAGACGAATGTATTCCGGCTCTCAACAAGCTAATTTCATTTTTCGTATCCGATTTTAAGAACAGATCGCAGCAGGCTCGTAGGATAGAAGAACGATCTTTGGGGAAGAACAAGGACTGGCTAGACTCATCAATGGGGTTTCCAAACTACGAAATGGTCGCTACTAGAAAACGTATGGGTCGACCTACGAAGAGTTTCGATGAATCATGTCATAAGACCAACTACTGAAAAAAGAAAACTTGCGAGCCACATATTCAAGTGATAAACTTTAATTTGCTGCTCAAATGGGCTTGCGCTCATGTGTCAAAGTGGAAGCCTCAATAATTCTAAAATATATAACAGCAATATCACCCATATGAACTTCAAAATATCAAGGAGCTTACAAAAAATTCGGTAGTCCACCAGCGAAGCGGCTCACAGGTACAGAAGCGCTTGCCATGTGTATTGATGCTCAGCTCACCAGACTTCAATACAATATTATTCGAGAGCATGATACACAGAGGTATCCCGCTTATAAAAACATTCAGAAAACTAAAAGAAAGATTGTTTTCCTCCGAAACAACACATAATGCTATCAGAAACAGCGGCTGAAGTTAACCTGCAGACACTTCTTGACCACACTGCCTCCCGTCTTCTGGAAGCTCAGAAAGACGTATTTCAAAATGCATTTCAGAACAGTTCAAAAGTAACCCTGATTATCAAGTGGGGATTTGACGGTTATCAACAATTAGAATACAAGCAAACGTTTTCAAGTGACTCTAGTAGTACAGGCTCGAACGTCTTCCTTTATTAATTTGTGCCTGTATGTCTAATTGATGACAACCCGGATGGATAAGGGCCAACCGTTTTCTGGCAAAATCCATGACCTTCGTCAACACAGTATTGTAGACCCATCCGATCTCAGTTCCAACGTGAAACAGCAGATATTTCAAAAATTGAACAGGTTCACATCAAAGGGCAAATACAACAATTACATTCCTTTGTAATATCATCTCTAAAGACTTCAACAACCCCGAAAAAGTGCTGCGTACGAAGATAGTCGATTCTTCAAGACTCAGCTTCGGCTTATCCGTGCTTCACGCATACGTTAGGTTCTTTGAGTGTTTGCTCCATCTTTCATATAAAGTTCCGCTTGAGAAATGGCGAGCTTGGTGAATCAAGCAGAATAATATTGTCTCAAAGACGAAGAAAAGCATTCAAGGCAGATACAAAAAAAAATGGGATTACTAGTAGACAAGCCAAAACTGGGCTTTGGCAATACTAACGATGGGAATACATAAATGCGTTTTTTTGTTGAGAATCTGGCCTTATCGGCAAGTATCACTGGTATTGCCATTGACATCATCAGAAGCTTCAGCACAATTTTGCAAGTGATCTCTTGTGCCCACGAAATATATGTGGAAAAGTATCGCACTTATGCATTGGAGACAGTCCAGCTATTTGTACAGAAATACCCATGGTACGCCATGCATCCGACAATTCACAAAATCCTAATTCATGGTCCAGACATCATCCACCACACTTTTGTCCATATTGGTCAACTAAGCGAGGAGGCCCAATATGCTAGAAACAAGGAATTTATAAAGTACAGAGAAGGTTTTTCCCGGAAGGTGTCTCGAACAAGAATAAATGAAGATGTCCTCAGTGTGCTGCTGATATCCTCGGACTCGCTTATTTCTTCACTCAGGCAGATGCCGAAGAAGGCCACGCAGTTTGATAAGGAGGCCCTGGACATGCTTCGGGAACCGGATGTCTTGTGGCAGATGACAGCAGCGACGACACTGACAGTGCAAACGAGACTGAAGAGTCCCAATGACCACTTTTTGTAATTACGGTATTCCCTAAACTTCGGTTTCATTTGAAATCGTATTTCTTGTTATTACAGTAGCTTTACAAACCCATCAACGACTTGTGTTACAATGTTAATCACATTGAGTCAATCAAATCTATTTTTTTCCCGGATTTAGCATGTTTGGCATGGCTGTGCATCGGTGTCGACCCATTGCCAGGCCATTCACGGTTATTTCACACTTTTCTGAAACTCTGCTGAAGTTCTACTTTTGGTTACCGATTACGTATCCTTCCGCTTCATGTAAACATAAATACTGCCATGTGACTTATACGTTTTAACTTTCAAATACTTTGTTTACTGTTTTCAACTGTTCGAAGAATTCTGTCATATTCTAAATACCATTATATACGAATGTTCACAATTTAGGTCTATAACCATATTTAGGTCAGCTTTGTGAATTTTTAATAATGCATGTATTGATGACAGGTAGGTAGTTCTCACGGTAATTATTTTACACATTATTAACATGTTTGTGTTATACACGATCTAGCACATTACACACAATACACATTAATATTTTGCCGTGACTGTTTTTAACCCTGTTACAACTGTGGGGGAAAGAACTATAGTATTTAACCTCTTGTTATAGATATGTGTTTGGTTATTTCGTTAAAAGGACGGCCTCAGTTGGAATAAATATTAAAACGAAGGAGTAACCAGTCCAACGAAATAGACAGTAAATTAAAGCACGCAAGTCGTGTCGCTTATTTTTTGTATGTAGTAGCAACAAACTTATAAAATTGTGGTAAACATGCACACAAATAGGCCTACCGTAACTTTTATTCCGCTTATATTTCTTTGCACAGGTACTTTGTTTTTACTACGTTCAATTATTTATTTAAAATTTTCTGGTTGAGTTTAATAATTTGTTGGGATTGTGGCAAACATTCAGATCACAGAAACGTAAGTATGTTACACAATTGTGTTTCAAACACCTAGGGCGAAGTTACATAGTTGTGATAAACATACGTGACTTTCCACTAATTAATTTCGTTATAAAAACATTTCACTCTTAAAACGTATAAATTTCGCACGCCCAATATTTGCAATCTCACATTACACAAGCCCAGAGTAATGATCACGACGCAACGCAGACACAACAATACCCTTTCACACGATGTGGTCACGACACACGTTACAGTATATTTATTCCTGCCATGGAAAAACAGATTTATCACAACCATAACCTGCCTATGTAGGTTAAAAAAAACACAACGTGTACTAACTTGATGTGGTAATTTAAAAGATATTTCGCAGGAAGAAAAATTAACACTTCGTTCTGCCAAGAGCAACATGCCATGTAATCGTTATGTCGCCAGTCGCCACTTTTACCAACTTCGGATTTGTAACCTTGCCGCTATCACATCTATATATATTATAATACGTACTCAAACATTAAAATCATGTTTCAGTTGTAAATGACAAATTCAAAAATAATTATATTCGCTGTAATTAGTATGAAATATGCTAAAATTGAAAACATGTATAATTTTCCCGCTACTATTAGTGGTGTGAAACATCCCAAGAGAGAAAGAGAGAAAGAGAGAGAGAGAGAGAAAGTGCTACAAACTCTGCTGCACCTATTCAAAATTTTTCCTCCGACGGAAAAGAAAACACCATGTCACTAGGGCCTACGCACCGCAATTTGCGCTAATAATTTTAAATGTAAAAATTAAATATTTTTCTGTCAGTGCTACCTAAAAATTTCAATATTTCAATAGGTAACGCTTAATTTACAAATAGCATACCAAAAATATTGGCCAAAACAATATTTTAACTGTTAACTATTTCTTACTGCCCGTTGCCAACACATCACTGCTCTTACTGTTTTTAATTCGTATTTAATACGAAATAAATATTAAAAGTTATAGACGATACTAAGTTAATGTTTCATTTGTTCAACAATATTATACTTTAAAGTTAATCACAGTGTTATACATTTGTGGTTTACAAGTTATTTAAATATAGGCTGACACGTTACTCATAGGGTGATTTTTAAAAGGTTTGTTTCAAAACATCTGAAGTAACCGTCGATGGACTATATGCAGTTTGTGATACAGTGGGTAATAGATACAGCTTGTGGTCGTGTAGGGTTCACCAACAGCTCATCGATATGTTCACAAGATTATTCAAATAAATTTTCTGCCGGTGTATGCCGAATGGCATTGTGCAGCGCGACAACGCTCGACTTAATAGGGTAGTAGTTGTTCAACAGGCTATACAAGGTACTGGCACCCTACCTTGACCTGCGAGGACACCAGAAGTTTCGCCAACAACGAACATGTGGGATCAGTCCTAATAACAGTATCTTCTCCAGTGTCCGCAACCTGCAACGACCCTTACCGAACTTCGTGCGCTGTTGGAGTAGGAATGGATGACTATGTTTCAGAACTACACAGATAGCTGTATGACACTACTCATTATCGAGTTGCCGTCTGCCGGGATGTTGGAAGGGGCATACCATCTACTGAACTTTGTAAGAACTGTCATGATCCCGTCGTGTAGACCCCTTTACACCAAGTGTAACTGAATGAATTGCAGATCACTATCTGTTTATAGCAATGCATTTATTAATGTTTTCCTGTACCGTTCAGGATGTTTCACTTTTTTCTGTCCAATAGTGTAAACACATCACCATTAGTAGAACAGCACAGGTCAATAGGGCACAACGGCACCCGGCACATGCGCCAGGCACAGGCTGGCCGCCATCTTGAAATTTCCCCGTTTCCCTCAAAATTTCCTTTTCCCCTCAGAATTTACCGTTTTCTCCTCAAAATCAACCATTTTACGCTTAAAAATTCCCTTTTTCCCTCAAAAAATCACCGATCCCCCATATGCAAAAACGATCCCCCCCAAGACCCTTCCCATACAATTCGGGGGATCGTTTTCGAAAACAGAACAGTGGTAGTTATATATGTTTAAAGGCAAAAATTCGATACACAGGATCCAGGGTCCAGAGCCGGAGCCGATCAGCTGACATGTTGTGACATCACTTAACATCCATGTTGGATCTGTGTGACATTAACCTCACTCCCGTGACCTTCACCCTGTGCCTGTGACATTGGATGATCTTAAACCCAAAAATCCCAAAAAAAATCCCATAAAAAGATTTAAAAAAATTGTTAGAAGTGGAAAAAAGATTCTAAAAATCGAGGAATATATAGCGTTAACCGATCCTGCCCCGTCCATCCTAACCAACACCAATCCACACCCACCAACCAAATCATAAAAAATCGACAAAAGCATTAAGTGATATGTTTTAAGCATGCCAGACATTTATTTTCAAAATGGCGGCCATATAGCCATTTTAGCTTAGAAAGCTATATCGTCGAAACTATGTAATCAATTACAACATAACTTTTTATGATAGCATTCGATATTACAACTATCAACTGTATGTACATAGAGAATCTTTTGTCCGCCGTTTTGTAAGATAGCATCATGCGAGAAAATAAAGTTTTTCTGTCATATCTCGGGAAAAAATTGACAGATTCTTCCCAAATTTGGCAAACAAATAGTACTGCAGCAGGTGGTGTAAACTGAAGTTTTATGTAGATCAGGTAATTTTTTCAAAATGGTGGCTATATAAATATTTTAGCTCAGCATATTTAACTAACGAAACATGAAACAAATTCCAACTTAACTTTGTATGGTGGCAGTACCTCTTACAACCATCAGATTTGTCTATGCAGCATGTCATTTCTCCGCCATTCTGTAAGATAGCCCTACTAATGAGAAATAATGATTTAATTTCGTGTCTCGGGAAACAATCAACCAATTATTGCCAAATTTGGTGAAGATGTTGCATTGCAGGAGCCATAACAATAAATGCATTTTTTGATAGTAGGACACACTTATTTTCAGAATGGTGGCTATAAAATTATTTTAGTTTTGTGAGCGATATCTATGAAATTGTGTAATCTATTTTAACTTAACTTTGTGTATTGCGATATAAAATCATCGAAATTGCTACTACATTACTTTCTTCTCCTCCATTTATGATGATCGCCACAAGAAAATTGTGGAGGTTTTATGTCATATCTCAAGGACCATTCAACCAATTCCCACCAAATGTTACACTGGAACATTTAAACTAATTTGTACCAAACTGTGCAAACCATAAATGCCATAGAAGGCCATGCAAACTTTCATAACTTAAATGGGTCATACAACGATGTTCAAAATAGCAGCTTTATAAATAATTTAGGTAATTTTGACGTATGTATTAAACAATTTAACCAAATTCAAACAACATTTTTATGTAGACTTTATACATTAGAAGTATCGTATATAGAGCCTCTTTTTCTGGCAATTGTGTACGATAGCATCAAATAAGAAAATTAAGTTTTTCTATTTCATATCCCAGGGACCAAACAACCGATTTCCATCAAATTCTTTACATAGTAGCGCTACGGTATGCCATGTATACTTACATGTTTTATGTGGCTCAGTCACTTATTTTCAAAATAAAGGCACTGCAAATATTTTGGGTTAGTAAACCCTATCATTCGAAACACTATAATTACATAATCTGAAGTTTACGCTCTGAATCCGACTTACGCTAACTTATAGTAAGAGATTTTGTGGGTTCAAGTCCCGGGTAAAGTATGTGTGTATTTGTAACTGTCTCACTACTGTTGCATAAGTTTCTGGTTTCATTTCTAAAGTTATTGCTTTCAAAGAGAAGTCAAGTCCTTCATACCAACTCAGTTTTTAGGAAATTATTATTAGAAATTAATTGCACCCATGTAGAGCAAAGTAGGCTCATTACTTATATTAGTAACTTCTTGTTATACTTGCTGGTTACTTGTGGAGGGGATTATAAAATTTGGAACCCTTGTTACAGTTTTTGCAGTAAAGTGAAAGCACTTAAAATAATTCAGCGTCTTAGTATTTCTATTCATTCTAATACTGATGTCAGTAAAAATACAAATCAAATGGTATATAATAGGCTTATGTACAAACAGTTATACTCAAGTCGTAATCAACTAACTAGCATAATCAGATAAGCAAAAAGTGAGATCGTTAAGAGACTCGTGAATGAGGTTTAAAACACTAAAATTTGGGACCCTTTTTAATTGATTTAATTGTTGACAATGCAACACGCATATCAACCTCAAGAGACGAATTAGTGAAAACTGTTTCGCTATCTGTCATATCGATCTTGAATCGAGTACTGCTTGCCATTTATCGAATAGATCATCAGAGAATTGTGTGGCCACGTTTGGGAGACTAAATGACAAAACTTACTTCTAGTTGATTGTGTTCGTTATTTTTTAAACACATTATTAATTTTGTATCGGATTAACATTTTGTGGCACCCTTGGATGATCTCACGGATATCCAGTGTGCCGCAGCACACGTGTTGGGGAACTCTGTTTTATACGCTACACTAGAGTGGCCGGTCTGCAGCTGCAGTGACTCACTTCATCTAACCAGCGTCGCAGCTGGCGCTGTCCAAATTCAGCAACAAAACTGTACTTACACTGACTGCCTATAGTGTTCTCAATGGCTTCTTGTGCTTTTTGTACGCCTAGTCTGAACCCCTCTAACTCTGGCCGCAAGCGCAGTCCTCTGTGGTAGTACATCAGGCTGTGTTCGAAGTCCCCAAGATGGTACAGCGACTCTGCCTTCTGGAACAAGCCTGAAACAGTTGATATAATTATCGCAGTTCAGCATATAACTGCGCCAGATATGAATTAATATAGGTGTTTAATGATAAAACCAAGTTATTATAAGTGATCGTGTTTGTGCAGTCGTTCCTTTGACATAAGTATTACAAACAAAGAATATTAGAATTTGCATAATACAAATATTGACGTAAGTTTCAAAACAACAAGAAAATTTTTTTAATATTAAGAGTAACAATCTGGGAAAAAATATTTTCCCCCTGATAATATTGAAGTTCATGCAGACATTTTCTAAGCCATTTTCGTTCCGTAATTGTTACTTTAGGTCCTAGTTTTTTTAGCCAGTGATTTTTTTTGGTAGCGAATATTTGATCCTGATATTTCAAAAGTATATTAATTTAAAATAGAATCCCATTATCTGAATGTATTTGGAGACTCATCAAAATAGGGAAATTAATACTGTGAAGAAACTATGTACGTCATATTATGTTACACCTGTTTAAAAAAAATGGTTCGTCAAACGATGTCCTGAATACGATTGTACAAAAAGGTGTTTTTAGTTTGAAATGTGGCTTACAAAAAAAACAGGAGTGTAGTGTTCAAACATATTAAAATATGTGATTTTAATACATTTTAGTTACAATAAGTTGATACAGAATATATTCAAATTATATTTGGAAAACAGATAGCCATTCCAGTTCGTAATCCAGTGAATGAAACATTTATTAAAGCAGTTAATATTCTTTCCAAAATGATATAGTTTAATTTTAATATAAAAATTAAAAATTCTGTTTTTATTGATAGTAAGAAATATCTTTGTAATAACATAAATATTTAAATAAAATATCTTTTAAATTATAGATAGGGCAAATTTAATAACTAATTAATCACATACCAAACAATTCTAAAATGTAATAATATTTCAAAATTACCAAATGAAATATTGATTGTTATTAATAATTACAAGAGACTGGAAAATTTCGCGAATTAATTTTAGGACAAGCTAGATTTCAAACACATGTACATATATAGATGTTTGCCATTGATTCACAATTTATTAAATACACCCTGGTGAACTCTGAGCCAGTAACAGATTTGCAAGGAAAAAATAACGAATATCATGTCACCTGGTTTAAAGTAAAACTAGCTGTACACTGCGGCAACAGACGACGAACACAAAGATGAGGCTCGAAAATACATAGGATCGTGGAGTCTACCCTTTAGGTCGTTTAAAAAGCGAAATTTTCCTGTCCCTAATAGCTACTTTTTTGAAATTCCAATTTTACAAATTTTTTGGTGGATATCCAAACACAATATCATTAATTTTATTACCACAAAATATTATAATACATGCAATCTTTAAATTATATTAAGGAATAAATCTATAATGTTTTGATTTTACATACTATTTAATAATAAATGAGCATAAAACCAGATTGATTATGTATGGTTTGATTATGATGGTTTTAATCGATTACCAGTAAACTTATATTCTGCCTTTAGGCATAGAATTGATGTTTCGATTTTTTAAAATTATACTTTTATTAATACAATGATAATAATATATAAAGTTATATCTGGTAATAATATAATATATTTTTGTATAAATGTAAAATAATAGTAATATAATTTGTGTTATAATACATCTTTTTTTAATTAAAAATATATAAAATATCAATATAAAATTTTAATTTGATCTTGGTTTTTATATAAAAATAGTTAAAGAAAATCTATTGGGTTTATCAATATAAATAATTATAATCTTAATTTATATACCTAGTATATACCTTAGTTTAAATTGTTTGATACAAAGATGTTGATGAAAGTAATCAAATTTTCTACCTTATTAGTTATATAGTAAATATTTCAGCATCTGGTAAAACCAAACACTGGACTTTCATAAATTAAAAAATAAATTGAAGGAAATTTGTAATAATCGTCATCTAAATTATAAAATAGTTACTGGCGAAAAAAAAAAATTATGAACTTACATTTTAAGATGAAGTATTGATAAATTGTGTTAATTAGTTGTGATATAAACAGTACATCTCGTAATATTAGAAAATGACAATAGGATAACATGGTTAATAGTGACTATTACAAGAAACATTATTATGTATCTTCTAATAAAGCAGTAGATGAAAGATAATTTTAATACTTATTGTAAATGTATTCATACATGTACAAATTAATAAAAGGTAAAGGGAAAGAAATCCCCGTAATATCATTTCAAAATACATTAACAAACAAAGATGATGGATTGCACCAAATAAGTTATTACTTATTAAAGTTAAAAACTATCATCTGTAATGGTGGAAAGATGAATAAAGCTGATATTTTTATATTTCTATGAAGAAATACGCAAAACAATATATTTTTTTTGTAAATTAAGAGGAACACAAAACATATACTCAACAATAGAATAGCTACATATCGTATATATAAAATGCACCATGTCTTTAGATGTGTGGACTAAAACTGTAAAATTATGGAGTCATTTATTTTTACCTACTAAAAAACGTTTAGAAATAATATGTAGGAAAATTAATGTATCAGATGAAGTGTGTATCATGAATACACACCTATAACACCTTTAAGAAGGGGTATGTAACAAAACATAAGTTTTGAATAAAATGGTACTACATAGAGAAGAGTTAACACAAGTTATTGATATGCTATATAATAAATACCAAAATAAAACCAAAATAAAAATGGAAATCATTGAAAAAAGAAAACCAAATGGTTATCAAATAAATAGAGTGACAGTTGTTTGAATAATATAAAAAAATATTACAACACATATAAATTGTAAATATCATTTTTAATTTGATATTCCATTATATATTTAATAATTACATTATTTTATATAATTATTTAATTTTCATTTACCGAAGTACTGTGTGCAAAATCCAATCTGGTCCATTAAACATACATTTTATCATTTGCATATTTATAAATTTCTGCTGATTACTGTAATCAGTTTTCATATATTCATAAAAATCACACTTAAATCGTTTTTATCGTTCAAAATATAAGTAGTTTAATCATGTTTTAAAAGTTAAAATAATAGTTAATATTACTGTTGATCAACTAGCATTACTATATGATTCGAAATTAATTTTTCAACTTAATTTTTCTAAAAAAAATTTAATTCCTACTTAAGTAAATTACGTAATAATATCATATAGATTTTTAGATAATAGACTTGGTATATTTTTTCACTTGAATTGATTTTGTGATAGATGTGATATATTTTGCAATATTATATTATTTAGTTAAATCAACTTAACTAACAGACCACTTATTATCTAGAAAAAAATTCCCACATTTTAAAATGTATTTTTAAATATTACTTGCTTTAAGAACAGAATATGTTGAATCATTGTTGTTTTTAACATATTGTTTGGTATTATTATTTTTAATATATATATACAAATTACATTTACTATATTTCCCCTATTTTATAGTCAAAAGGCAATATAAATATGTATTTAGAAAATAAATATATTTTAGTTAATATGTATATATCTAACGAATTTTTTTGTAAGTATATTATATACACTTATTTTTATATATTTATCCAAAGCAAATAATGATTCATGCTTCTTTTATAGACCATGCTGATTTAACACAATTATGTAAAAATCTTCAGGCCAGAAAAGTCGAATTTGCTTCCAGCATAGGGCACTGCTGATCTACCTATTAAAATTACCGCCTTATGGAATTTTCATAAATGTTTAACTTATTATTGTATAATAGCATATCAAAGAGAATTATAGTTTCATATGTACTTGGGATAATTTAAGATGGATGAAAGTGTTGAATTGTATACCAATATCGGTATAATTTTATATTTGTTAACCACGACGAATGCAGTTTAAATAAATATAGTTCAACTATTATTATTTTACATCGGAGTTAATAGAGTTCATATTAAATGTATGTGATTATATTTGGTGCAGGAAGGGCACCCTTCCACGTTTATGAATCTGAGATAGGCTGCTTCTACTGGTCTGGCTGTCAGATGAATAAGATCATGCCGTTAGTCCTGATAAACCCACAATTGCAGTGAGATGTAAGTTGCTCATCGGGCGATTGACTTGGTTCACAGAAGGTTAATTCTAGTTGGACATTAAAAAATGGCAGGTGTTTTAATTTGCATACAGGGGAGAACCAAGAGGAAAATCTCACCCCGATGAATAGTCAAGGTATTGCGATGCTTTTAGGCTCTAGTGTGGTTCTGAACAGACAAGAAAAAGCATAGGTAGTGCCCCAACTGACTATGCATGCGAGAAGAGGGTGCTGTTGCACAGATTGATGTATAAGATGAGGGTTTTCCTCTCTGATCAATAAAATTGAGCTCTGTGAGTATCTGTACTGGTAGGCCACGTCTCTACCCCCCATTCAACAATCCTAAAGTTTTATAGAACATCTATACCCTGGACAAGAAAGAGAGGATTTCACATATGGTGAAAGAAGAAAATTACGATCACTTGGACCTATTGCTCCTAACATGAGAACATGACAATTTGCAATACTGATACATCAAGAACTTCCTAGACTGCTATGCTCATGGCTGATAGACCATTATGGTGCAGTTTCTACATATAATTTATGCCTCACATTTTACCAATTGCTGCCAAACAAAATTTGTATATCGCGTCGATTTCTCATACTACCAACTGCATACGAACCATTCCGCTGCCTGTCAAGAAAACACCCACATGGCATCTGTTCCACTGCATGGCTAATTTATGTGAGAGGCCAGACATCAAAGAACAGAGGTACACTCATTCAGCACAGACACCTGGAAACAACATTCAAGCTGTTATTTCATGACTTTGGTGACCTTATGCATCGTCACTGAGACCCTCGCACTTAGATTCACTTATGATCGGGCCGAAGTGTTATCCTATACCCTACTGTCTGTCCATAACAGTACCAGACCTGTCATTGGATGGGGTACCTCCAATAACTCCTCCATCATGGAGTTTCAACCATGCCAGCGCGAGTCCTCCTCAATGAATCAGTCACAAACGGAAACCTTTCGTAGGGCTTACCAATCGCCCCATGCTACTAATAAATCTCCAAGGGATTTGTGAGTTTTACACTGGAGTGTCCACTACTATGGTCAAAGTATTTTCTTCTTATTTAAATTATGGCTTTGGTTGCCAATTGTCTGAGTTCTCAGTAGCCCAACACCCTGCCTAGTCTATCAGAAATCTAGTTGTCCAAGCCAACAAGGCAGACACTTCCTTCCCTGGTAGTGAGGATTTCAGGTGGCACGAGGCTGCATACAGTGAAGCTTTCTTCTGCTTAAACCCAAAGGATGGCAGGTGCCGAAGCACCACTCGCGGAGAGAGTCGCCTTGCTGAAGAAAGGTCATGTATGGCACTTCATACAGTGGAGTTAAGCCTGGGTTACCACAATGGGATGCTAGGACTTGGCACTGCGTTGAAACCTAAAGAAAATCGATGCCCTCCTTGCAACTATAGTAAGTCTGTAACTTCTAATCATTGTATGTCGGGTCAGTAGTGTCTGGAACATCGGTATTACGTAGCAAGAACACATACTGCTTCTTAAAACTCCAAGACATATGAAATGTAGTCATTTCATTTATTATGTGTATCCTTTGCTTGTGTTAAGTATTGTTCTGGATATAATTGTACCTACAAAGTCTATGGCTAAGTACATGTAACTTTCTGGAATAAATGAACAGCCAGTTCAGTAACCAAGTAGAAAATGTCTGTCAATTTCTGTCATTATACTGGATCTTTCATCACATTGTATTTCTATCACTCTCTGTGCCAAGCTCCCAAAACCTGCAGTCAACGCAGTCAATATATACACATATAGGTAAAGCGAGAACTACTTAAGTCAGTATCACAGTATATCGTATAAATTGTTTAATAAGATGATTACATTCATAGAACACTTTGCACACTTGAAATGATTGTATCACTCACACATTGAGCAGAATAAAGGGTTTCCTTAGAGTCGTTTTCGTATTTCTAATGGCGAACTCCATCAACGAAAACTTATGTCATGCATTTTTCCAGACAGTAACATTTTTCTTGAGAGAAACGTTTTACTGCAACTAAATTAAAGTGAGAATCTGGCGAAAGGGATATTTTTATTGGTACTGATTAAAACCGCTGCTTGCATACAAGATACAGTTACAGTTTTCTCAAAGTAAGACAAACTATTTAAAATTTTTAAAATATAGTTATTTCATCGAAAATAATATTTAAAGTTAACCATGACGTGTCATGGCCCATCTTTATTATTGAACAGTTAAGCTTTTTGGATAGAATATAATTTAACATTACCGCGTATGAAGTTCTTGTCTCCTTGCAGGGCTGTTTCAGCATCTTGCAGGGCCATTTGGGGTTCTCCGAGCAGCAGGTAGCATTTACTACGTGCTACGAGAGCGTTCTTGTCGTTGGGATTGAGCTCCAATGCCTGCACAGAACACGTCTTACCATCAGTACTCGTCTCCACTGGAGTACACTTCGCCAGAAAGTGCGTTCTTATATCACTCATGTTTGATATCCATTAAGCCCGTGTCACACTGACAAATTTTCGCCTTGAAATTTGTTTGACAATAAAATTTTAAGACGAAGTATGACAATAAAAGTTTTCCATTCAACTAATTGGATAAAATAATCTTGAATGTGTTTGAAAATGTGTTATACTCAAATATTTTTACTAGGAAAATCTAGTGTGAATTTTAATTTAAAAATTATTTTGAATGTGAGATACTGCTGTTGTGTTTCCATTGTCCAATACAGGAATAAATGTAACAAATGCTGCGATTTATTTTCACTTCTTTAGTAAATATAAATTCTATTTATTAGAGATATTTCTTGCGTAATGAAATTTAACACCTCTTAAGTTCGTAATATCATTGTGAATTAACAACTTCAAATAGCATGCATGCTCAAAGAGTATAATTAAAATTAATTATCTTCATAATATTATTTCGTTTCTATTCAATTATTCGCCGTTTTAAGGTTTCGTGATTTTGGAAACAGCCATTTTTGTCATGCGCGATTCTGATTGGCTGAGCCTGTCAAACACCCAAGAAATTTTAGAACCCGTCAAATTTTCCAAATGTTTTATGTAAACTAGCGCTATATGACTTTTCCAGACAAAAATGGTGGCGACAATGACGTTTCGGTGGCGTCACAACCTTCCAACTTTATTAGACCAAACCTATTGGAAGCAGCGTGACAGGGACCAAGTTCTATTAAATTAATCTGGTTTCCAAACTTATTCTGTGTCCGAATAGCTTGTTTTGTTTGATGTAAGAACTGTCAAAGAATGACACACTTTTGTAGTGTATAGTTTGGAATATCACCAAAATAAAATAATCGGGATAAAGTTCAGTCATCCTGCGATGATTAACACGAATGTCAGAGAATCACTAAAATACGTGTTCTTACGAAAAATAAAGTTAAATGCTGTCATGAGTAAACAATTTTACCGAATGTTTAACCATTTATGTTCCTCGTATTTCAGTCACACAGTTATTGGCCTTCCACTACTGGTATCGATGTCTAATTCTAATCTCTTCAATGATGAGTACTAGTGAAAAAAAAATGTGTCTGGTTTACTCAGTAGGTTTTCTCCTTTTTGGCAACGATTTCCTCCATAGCTTTCCCATTATTGTGCTGTATTCTCAATTTCGTGTTATCAGACGTGGCGCGATAAACCCCACCATCAGATGCCCTTGGATATCATGGCTCCTTTATAGGGAAATTCCGACCAACCAAGGCTGTATTTATTTTATGGATATAATTCATCAAGAGGCTATCGAATGTATGCTGGCAGTATATACACTCATTTGCAGAAAAAGTGATTATCCTGAGGGTGCAACTACAGGGGCATGTAAGTGGGTACAGGCACAGGACATGGTAGTATGCACACTGAGGCGACAAAAGTCATGGGTTACCTCCTAATATCGTGTCGGACCTCCTTTTGCCCTGCGAAGTGCAGCTACTCGACGTGGCATGGATTCAAAAAGTCGTTGGAAGTCCCGAGCAGAAATATAGAGCCATGCTGCCTCTACAGACGTCCATAATTGCGAAAGTGTTGCCGGTGCAGGAGTTTGTGCACCAACTGACTTCTCGATTATGTCCCTTCAATGTTCGATGGGATTCATGTCGGGCGATCTTGGTGGCCAAATCATTTGCTGTAATTGTCCAGAATGTTCTTCAAACCAATCGCGAACAGTTGTGGCCCGGTGACATGGCGCATCGACATCCATAAAAATTCNGTCATCCATAAACATTCCATCGTTGTTTGGGTACATGAAGTCCATGAATGGCTGCAAGTGATCTCCAAGTAGCTGAACATAACCCTTTACAGTCAATGATCGGTTCAGTTGGACCAGAGGACCCAGTCCATTCCATGTAAAAACAGCCCACACCATTATGGAGCCACCACCAGCTTGCACAGTTCCTTGATGACAACTTGGGTCCATGGATTCGTGGGGTCTGCGTCACACTCGAACCCTACCATCAGTTCTTACCAACTGAAATCGGGACTCATCTGACCAAGCCACAGTTTTCCAGTTGTCTAGGGTCCAACCGATATGGTCACGAGCCCAGGAGAGGCGCTGCAGGCGATGTCGTGCTGTTAGTAAAGGCACTCCAGTCGGTCTTCTGCTGGCATAGCCCAGTACAGCCAAGGTTCGCCGCACTGTCCTGACGGACACGTCTGTCGTACATCCCACATTGATTACTGCGGTTATTTCACGCAGTGTTGTTTGTCTGTTAACACTGACCATTCTGCGCACACGTCGCTGGTCTCGGCCATTAAGTGCAGGCAGTCGGCCACGGCTTTGTCCATGGTGGGAGGTTATGCGCAAATTAGGTATTCTCGGCACACTCTTGACACTGTGAATCTCGGAATGTTGAATTCCCTAACCATTTCCGAAATGAAATGTCCCATGCGTCTAGCTCCAACTACCATTCCGCGTTCAAAGTCTGTTAATTCCCATCGTGCGACCATAATCACGCCAGAAACCTTTTCACATGAATCACTTGACTACAACTGAAAGCCCAAACAATGCACTGCCGATTTATTGATTTTGTACGCAATACTACTGCCATCTGTATATTTGCATATTGCTATCCCATGACTTTTGTCACCTCTGTGTATATAAAATACGTAAATATATTGTAGCACCCCAAACATGTACTGCACTTTCAGGATGCGCTTAGAACGGTGTTGGAACACATGTAGCACATACACAGATGGAGGTATGGTCGGGAATGGAGGCATACAAACGTCGGTGTTCTCATCAGGAAGATCCTGCCACAGCTGGCGTAACTGACCCTCCAAATATGCTGTAGTTTCCGCTGGCCAAATTTCTGTCCAATCTGATACCAAACATTCTTGTTAGGTGAGAGGTACGAGGACCCTGCTGGCTAAGGAAACATGTTGACATCACGAAGGCAGGCCAGAGATACCCGTACTCGTACGTGAGAGGCCGGGCATTATGCTGCTGGAAAATGGGGTCGTCAAACTGCACTAGGAAGGAGAGTGCACATGGTCGCAAAATTTCCTGTACATAACGCAGCACCACCAGGTTTCCTTAAATCACACCAGTAGGGTGCGGGAATCGAAAAAAATGGCATCCCACACTATGATACCTCGCGTTGGGGCGGTGTACCACTCAACAATGAATCATTGATCACAGCATTGGCCAGGGACTATCCTTGCTCTAATTCAGAGATCGTCTGTATCTATACCGAACCACGATTCGTCGCTGAACACCACTTATCAATCCGCAAGCTGCCGTGCTGTCTATTCCCAGTAGATGGTCACACATGTTCGACGATGTTCAGTTCGTAATGGTGGACATTCTAAGAGACGCCGCGACAACAGTTCTTGCTCTGTTAGCTACCTGTATATGGTACTGGTTGTTAGCTGCCGTGATATGTCACTGGAAGGTGTGCAGCCACCCTTCGTGGAGTGCTTACAGTTTGTCGCATGTCGAGCCTTCTCGATGGGTGTGTGCGCCCTCCTGTTCCATGCGTTCAACATGAACTCACAGTGTAAGTAGAACAGTTCCAATGGCGAGCAATTCACCGAAACGTCCAAATCTGCCTCTCGGAGGCCGACGATGCAGCCTCTTTCAAAGTCATCCAGCTGGGCAAAGGCTTGTCGAATGCGCAGTCTGTACATGCTGCGTTTTCACTGAACTTGGCCCTGTGACTCATACTGTTACGAAGGCCTTATTCGGAGTCTTGCAGCTAGGAGTGATGGAGGGACATGTATGCTCCCTAGTGGCACATTCGCGCGACCAAACCCCATTCGTTGTACTCGTCCGATTCGTTCATGGCAATCAATTCTTTGCAAACTAGCGTATTACAACTATCAAACATGTCTACACGAAGTCTCTTGTGCGCCATTTTGTAAGATAGCATTTCATTATAAATTAAATTTTTTTATCATATATCTGGAAAAGGCAACATGTTCTTACCAAATTTGGCAACAATTAGTACTACGGTAGGCTATGTAAATTTGTATGTTTTTGGTGCGTCATATGCGTATTTTGAAAATGATGGATATACAAACATTTTAGCTCAGTATGTTATATCTACGAAACAAATGTCAACTTAACTTTGTATACTGACAATATCTGTTACAATCATAAAATTCGTCTATACAGCCTCAATTCTCCGCCATTTTGTAAGATAGCTTACATGAAAAAATAAAGTTTTTATGTCTTATCTCGGGAAACAATCAACCCGAATCCTACCAAAATTTGGCGAAGAATTTGTACTCTGGTAAGATATATTAATTTATATGTTTAATGTTGGTCAGATACTTATTTTCAGAATAGCGGCTATAAAAACGTTTTAGCTTAGTGTGCTATATCTACGAGGCTATGTAACCGATTTCAACTTAACTTTGTATACTGGCAGTATCTGTGACATTAATCGAATGTGCAAATACATTATCGTTTTGTCCTCCATTTATGAAGACCATCGCGCGAAAAAAATTGAGGTTTTATGCCATATCTCGAGGACCAAACAACCGATTCCTACCAAATTTTACAGGCAAGTTATGATACAGTGGGGTATGTAAACTAAGTTGTTTTATGTGTGGTAAGCCTTTTAATGGCGTTATGTTAATATGTTATATTTACTTAACAATTAAACAATATTCAACGAAAATTTTGTACACCATATGTATTAGAAGCATTAATTATGCATACACAGATCATCTTTTGCCAGGCTTTTTCCAAATAGTCCCTCGTGAGAATATTGAACATTTCGCCATATTTCCGGAACAATTCAACTAATTTCCACGAAATTGTGCACACTATTAGTGTTACAGAAGATTATGCAAACTCACATTATTTATGTGGGATCAAACACTGTTTTTTAAAATGACGGCCATACAAATCATAGCTGTTAAAAAATTTAACTAAATTCAACCAAACTTTTTATGTCGACATTATACATTAGAATCATCATATACATAACCATACCCTCTTTATTTAAGCAATTTTGTATGATAAAACAAAATAAAAACCTTTTTAAGACATATTTCTGGGAACAATAAACCGATTTTCATCAAATTCTCCACAGAAGTAGCACTAGGGAAGGTCATGTAAACTTTAGTGTTTTAAGTGGCTCAGGCACTTATTTTCAAAATGATGACCATGTAAATATTTCAGATTAGTAAACCCTATCATTCAAAAAGCTAAACCGATTACATCCGAAGTTGATGCTTCGAATCCGACCTCCGTAATGCAGTTGGTTGCACGCTAGTTGATGGTACGAGGTTTTCTGGGTTCGAGTTCCGGGGATGTTACGTGTGTATTTGTAATTGTCTCACTTCTGTTGCATATGTTTCTGGTTTCATTTCTAATTATATTTCTGCCAACGAGATGTCAAGGCCTACCTATCACCTAAGCTTTTAAGAACTTCATTAAAAATTATTTTCACCTAGGAAGAGGAATGTAGGCTCGTTATTTATATCGGTAACTTCTTGTTGCACTTTGTATACTCATGACTGGTTGCCGCTCTACTTTTAATGACGCCACGTCCACATGTGTGTATTAAAACGTTCCAAAACTGGCAAATTTAAAGCATATATGTATTGTCCTAGTACGGGCGTGTGTTTGAAATTGGTTCATCAACACACCCACTGCTGAAGTTTAGCTGTCAGTATGAGTTTTAGTGCATTGCTGAATTTACCATTTGGCAATGGCAACAGTTTGTGGAACATTTATGTAACAGTTTTTTTTTCTGGATACTACATTCTCGGGAAAGAAATTAATTTATCGTCAACTGTAGTGGAGACGGGATTATTCAAAACGTGCCAGTACATCACATTCGTGCTAACAATATAGAGGTTGATCCTGAACTACAAGTACAAATGCTGTGAGGTTATTCCGTGACTCCCTAAGCAAAATGAGATTGATTATACTGTACGACCTATGTCTTACTGTAAATCGTAAGGGAGGTAGGTTCCCACGGAAATTTATATTTCAAATTTTTTTCATTAAAAATAGCAAAACCCACTTGAAATGAAAGAAAAATCATGTGGAAATCCGGGAGCGATCCCGTCGGGAATCGAACCATAGGTGGTAGGCGATCAAGGAAACAGACAAAGTTTATAAAGGCGCAGTTGGTTGTTTGCCAGGTAATAAATAATGAATTTCAGGCGTGTAAATAATTAAACAAAATATAGATTGCTTTAAATAAAACTACAATGACCTTAAAATTAAAACAAAACAACAACTTCCACACAAACTTTAATTTTTTTAACATAAAAAAAAATTGAGTATTTTCGATGCAGATGAGGAAACAAACAAGATTTGAGTTAAAAACAAACATAATATTACATTCGATAATCATTTATTACAAAATTATTAATATGAATAAATAATGGTAGTAGAAAAATAATGACATTTAAGTAAAATGATGGTTGTAATTTTGAACATAAAACAATGTTTGGATTACGAGGTACAATAGTTTTTTAATCAAACTGTACCTTAATTTTTAAAATTTTATTTACCAATGTGATCATATTGTTTTAGAAATTCGAGGTGAATGAAGCACTGAGATTATTTAAATACAATTCTTCTTTCATCCATTCAAATTCTCCAGGCTGTAAATATTCTTAAATTGCCCATTAATACACATTATTGGCATCTAAATACTTTGAATAATTAGAATTGTTACTATCATTATCTTGTAAATATATATTATTTACTTTGCTTTTACAACAATGTAAAATTTCATAATATCGAATATTATATATTATATAATTCATTATTCTAAAAATATATTATTGCAGTTATTTAATATATATAACTCTATTGTTGATTTTTAACATCGTACCCCACCTTAATCTGGGTGTTGTATAATACAAACTACGATAAGATTTTATCTAATTAAGTTTTACATCTTTAGACTCAAATTACTTCTACAAAAGTAGGACGTGTTTTTATTTTTTTTTTCGATTTGTGATACTATACACCCATTAACGTGTCAGAAATCGTCTGGATTCATATAGATAATAAAAATTACTGAATTTGTTTTATACTCGCAAAAATACTTATAAACAGTGCAGACGATTGATGAAAAAACATTTTTTACTAATGATTTAAGTATTTGGTATGAAATTACGTTGTAGAGAAATGTGAACATAATTTTCATATACACGGTATAATTATGTGTGTTCACACAAAGCAAGTATTTGTAAAAATATCAATATATTTTTTTAATTAAATAAATTTTATTCATACTTTTAGAATTAAATTTTTGGTAACATGAATTTGGAAATAAATTATTTTATTCATGCTCTATCCCCGTGTACATTTTGTGAATATGAAGGGAAAAGAACACCTCTAAATTACTACGTATTTATTTTGTTTTGTACGAAATAGTAAAACCAATTTTTAAATGTAGCTATTCATTGGTAAAGTTACATAGTCTACGTGAAAACGTAATCATATAGCCTACAGTTCGAAGTAGAAAACACGCAAAGACGTAAAATTATATTCAACGACTCAATCCTCGCCGAGTATTCTCACAGATTCATCTATTTAAAGTTACTCAAACGTATGAAGTTTTACGACTGATTCTTATAGTACGCATGCCAATTTTTTAGACTACAAGAAAAGTATGTAATATTTAGAAAACAAATCAATGAGCTTGAATAAAGGTGCCATGAAAGAATTTTGTTTCACACGAAACTACTTTGGTGAAGCGAAAATTCAAACTGAATGTGATATTAATTACTGCAGTGCTGGGAAGTTTACTTAGTATCGACAAAACTTGAGGAAATAAAATATTAATAACTGCAGTAATGCGAAAGTGTAATGTTATAAATAGGTATTCTTCGCGTTTATCCTCCAAAATTATGTGGGATTTTGACCAAAATTGGCTTAGTTACTGTTTTGGGATGCACCACTTGATTTTCAACTAGCACTTCATTGAAGCCTAGCAACGACTTGTCCGAGAAGTGCCACAATGTCAAAGTTTTTACTGGTGGGATCCATTCTGAATTTTCATTTAAAAATTATTTTCAAAGCGAGATACTGCTGTGGTGTTTCCGTGCAGACCATTACAGAAATAAATGTTACGAATGTTGTTTTTTATTTTTATATCTTTACTAACTTTAAATGTTATTTATCAGAGATTTTTTCAGCACGATGAAATTTATAATGCCTCTGAGTTCCTAATATTATTGTGATTTAATAACTTCAAATTCAGAGTGAGTATAAAAGTATACCCCAACTTTGAAGGTATATAATATCGAAACAAAACAACCTGCAACCATGAAATATCAATAAAATGAACCGTGGAACTCTGAAGTTTGTTTACCATACATTCATAAATGTTCAATGTGACCACCACGAGCCGCCCAAACGACATATACAGGATAATCAAACTCGTGCTGCATCCAAAGACACTGTTTTAGGCACTTTCTTTTTCACGAGCCCACTGTTACTGGAATCCCTTATTTGGACATGCTTACAGAGTGGTTGTTTCCTCAGTTATAAGAGGCGACGGGTGACTTCATTTTCCAGCAGGATGTTGCGCCACCCCATTGACACCTAGCTGTTTGCGGATACCTAAACGAGACGTTGCCGAAACGCTGGATTGGTCGAGGAGCAGCTGGTGACCAGGCTCTTCATCACTGGCCCCCAAGAAGCCCGGATCTTACCCCATGCGTTTTTTTTCTAAGAGGGTACATAAAGGATCAATTGTTTCGTCCACCATTTCCGGCTAACATTGACGACCTTAAAACGAGAATTACGGATGCCATCCAAACCGTAACACCGGACATGTTGACAAGAGTGTGGAACGAGTTTGATTATCGCATAGATGTCGTTCGGGTCGCTCGTGATGGTCACATTGAACATTTATGAATGTATGGTAAACAACTTCACGGTTCCACGGTTCATTTTATTGGTCAATCAAGGTTGTAGGTTGTTTGGTTTTGATATTATAGACCTTCAAAGTTGGGGTATTCTTTTATACTCGCCCGGTATAATTCATGCTCAAAGAGCATCCAAGCAATTTAATTATCTTTATTTCCTTATTNTGATTGGTCAATGAAGGTTGTAAGTGGTTTGGTTTTGATATTATAGACCTTCAAAGTTGGGGTATTCTTTTATACTCGCCCGGTATAATTCATGCTCAAAGAGCATCCAAGCAATTTAATTATCTTTATTTCCTTATTTAGTTTTCGTCAACGGTTCACCATTTTAAGGTTTCGTGATGTCGGAAACGATTATTATTGTCTTGCACGATTCTGATTGGCTGAACCCATTAAATATCAAAGAAATTTTAGAACCTGTCCAGTTTTAAAATGTTTTAAGTAAACTAGATCCTCCCAGTTTCACCAGACAAACATGGCGGAGATAATGACGTTTAGATGACGTCACAACCTTCTAAATTTATTTTACCAAACTTATTGGAAACAGTTTGATAGAAAAATTTTACAGTTGTGACAGGGGCTTCAGAGGTCTAAGTAAATTTGGTACCGGGCTATTATCAATAAACTTGCCACTCATCTCCACCTTTACGGGCGTGTGCTACCCTTAGAAAGTGAGTTAGGCTAAATGTCATGTTTCTACTTTTCGTCTATATTTATGTGAGGAATCACTTAACTGAGTTTGTCGGTGATTTTTGTGAATAATCTGTATAATAAGCACATTAATTGTTATAGCACTGAGCTCTAAGAAATTTTCTCTGCGTTTGTGGGGTTAGCTTCCTGGCTGGACACAAGAGAGCTGTAGAATCGTTTTCGTTTGCCCATACTGCATTCGTGTGGCAAGCCAAGTAACTTCACTTTAGCTAGCAATAACTCCATATTTTATCCTTACCCATTACGACATCATTTCTGCTTGCCTCAAATGTGTGACACTTCTTTGGCCACCATAAGATTCGGAATTTTCCAGAAAATTTCGAGTGTATATTCAACGGTCATGCCATACGTTTACGAATGCTCGCGCACGACATTTTGTTATTGCTGTTGCCTAAGAAATCAGCATAGGCCTACAGCTATTTTTATGAACCACTCCCCAAGTGTCTAGCTTCCTGATATACCTCTCCCTTTCTAAATCGCCAACATTTTGAGTCTGTCAAACGGATAAACCAGGTGTTTCCGAAGATTTTACTGATTTCAGTTACTTCGCTTTGTACTACTACAAAAATTTTGTCGGCTTTGTTCTCAGTCACTTTCTGGTACTGTAAATGTTATTTTCCGTTATTGATTTTCTTCGCAACAACCCAGTTCCCTATTTGTGTGAACCAGTGACAATTCGACAAATGGAGTAATCTGTAATCAGAGTCTGTAATTATTATCCGGTTAACCTGCTGTGTTTTGTAAAATGTATTGCAACAAAGATGGACCAGTGTCCCTAACTGTGCATGTACAAGTGGTCGGCAGTGCGGGAGTAGCCCGAGNACGACGGCGGCGGCGCGGTCCTTGTCAGTGTACACCTCCTCCTGGAGGCGCGCTCGCTCGCCACGCCGGCCGCGACCCTTGCGCGGGCCCTTCTTCAG
The DNA here is from genome assembly GCA_002778355.1 of Clitarchus hookeri. Taxonomy (NCBI): domain Eukaryota; kingdom Metazoa; phylum Arthropoda; class Insecta; order Phasmatodea; family Phasmatidae; genus Clitarchus; species Clitarchus hookeri. Next base: position 281,506 of record NQII01000026.1, on the reverse strand, counting down.
GTCCAGGCCGTGCGTCAGCTGCGAGAAGGAGGTCTTGGAGCCGCCCCGCGACCTGGTGCCAGTCGGCGGCGGCGGTGGTGACTTGAGCTCCTGCTGCGGCGCTACCGGCTGCTGCTGCGGGCTATCCATCCTCCTGCGAGGCGCCGCCTCCTCCTCCTCGGCTCCCAAGTCCACCCGCAGGAAGCTCTGCAGGAACTCGGCGTCCCGCGACGTGCTCAGGATGCCCTGCACTTGCTCGCTCGTCCTCGGCGTCCTCTCCTTGCCCGCCATACTAGCTGCGTCTGACACCAGCCCCTCAAGTTTTCACGCCGCCAGCACACCTCTAACCTTCCCGCGGAGGAAATAAACCCACTTAGGCTTCGATGTAAGTCGTTTCTTTCATAAACACACGATGTGAAATGGACGCCGCTCACAGCTGTGTACCCGCGCCCTCTCTGGGGGAAACTGGTGTTAGAACCGCCTGTGCGTCCCACGCACGCTCACGTCTGCGTAGCGTACTCGCTTGGACCTGCTAACCCCGATGGGAATAGGGAATATTTGCCTGGACGCGCGGAGACGGCGGCGTCAGCCGCGCCACTTGTGTTGGGACCTCGAAACGCCCGAGGTGCTGGTTGGCATGGCAACGCGCCAACAACGAATCAATTGTTGTCGAGTACCTCTTGATCACGGAACCTGCAATTTTCCTGTCTGAGCGAGGAAGTTTTCAAAAGCTTCCAATGCAAGTTTTACTCTCGTTAACATTGTATTACCTAATTATTTATGTTTTCAACATATTAAATTTAATAATTTGAAGAACGTATTTTATGGTCTCGTTTAAGCCATTTACATGGCGATAATAAAGTATGGTTTCTAAAATTACGCTTATGTATTCATTATGCATAATATGTATGCATTTTCATAAAAGTTTCATCGAAAAAAATTTGCTCTGTAATGCAAACGGCTTACTGCCTTCAGAATTTATAAAGAGCATTGCTTGCTTGACACACACATTTTTGGCAATTTTTCTACATCAGTTACTGTTCGGCTTCACCCCTTTTGCAGAAATTATTCGTTTTCACGTCATGATTTCGGATTCATAGTAATTACTGACACTGCAAGGTTATATAAAATTTACATTTTACGTGTTGTTAAATTTTTTTAGCGTAATTTTAATTGTGTGTTATCTGCTTGTTGTAAAAGTTCGAAAAATTATTAATAATATTTATAAATATGTTCTTGACTTTTTACAACAAGCAGATAACACAAAATTAAAATTACGCACAAAAATATTAAACAACTCGTAAAATTTACATTTCCTATCATCTACATTGTCAATAATTACTATGAATCCAAAATCATGATGCGGAAACGAATAATTTTTCACAAGAGGCGAGGCCAAGCCTTAATACACGTAATCAGAAAGCATAAATGAACATTTTTTCCCCCATACATTCACGGTAGCTTTCCTACACATTTCCAAGAAAAAGTCAAATACCTAGTAAATTTCCCAATTGTAGATAGTAGCATTCCTATATCTGCAGCCTGATATATTGTAAGTTTTCCATACTATGAATAGATGAAACATTTAACTTTCAGTCCAAAAACTTTATAAAATAATATTTTTAGTGTGCGTGCTTTATTTTCAGTGATATTTAAGGTAGTAAAATGAGAGTATGTTTATCTTATAAGTAAGGAATAACAGATTGGATCTTTACAAAGACAGGAGTAACTTATATTTTGCTATCTGGTAAAGTGTAAGACATTTAATACCTTTTTCTCAATCCAGGAATATATAAATAGTTAGCAATCATCCGCTGAACAGCCGGTAAGGGTGACAGAAAGTCTGCAATTTTGCCAAGGCCCCTTAAAACATTAATGGCCAGTTCCATAGGTAGCCACTGATTGTGAGATAAATTGTTTTGTAGTAGCTTATGTTGTTTGCTCTAGACAGAACTTTAACCACTTCTTAGTTAACCAGACCATTGGTTGGCCATCGAAAATCTTCATCCGGGAGTTTATTGGCAGCGAAAAGTAATTAACCTAAACGTATTTGAACGCAATAAAACATTTCACTGTTGCTAGGGATTTTTTTTTTCATAATATAGTTTCTTAATTTATTAGAAAATAATTTGTTTGTTTGTACNTCTTTCATAATATAGTTTCTTAATTTATTAGAAAATAATTTGTTTGTTTGTACGCAGATACAAAAAACCGTAACTGCGTGTATGTTATAGTTGAATAAGTAAGACTGGTGTAACCTAATAAATAAATGAACACCTTGTGTAGCCAGCTTAGATAATATTTATTTTTCTTTAATATNAAAGTCAAATACCTAGTAAATTTCCCAATTGTAGATAGTAGCATTCCTATATCTGCAGCCTGATATATTGTAAGTTATCCATACTATGAATAGATGAAACATTTAACTTTCAGTCCAAAAACTTTATAAAATAATATTTTTAGTGTGCGTGCTTTGTTTTCAGTGATATTTAAGGTAGTAAAATGAGAGTATGTTTATCTTATAAGTAAGGAATAACTGATTGGATCTTTACAAAGACAGGAGTAACTTATATTTTGCTATCTCGTAAAGTGTAAGACATTTAATACCTTTTTCTCAATCCAGGAATATATAAATAGTTAGCAATCATCCGCTGAACAGCCGGTAAGGGTGACAGAAAGTCTGCAATTTTGCCAAGGCCCCTTAAAACATTAATGGCCAGTTCCATAGGTAGCCACCGATTGTGAGATAAATTGTTTTGTAGTAGCTTATGTTGTTTGCTCTAGACAGAACTTTAACCACTTCTTAGTTAACCAGACCATTGGTTGGCCATCGAAAATCTTCATCCGGGAGTTTATTGGCAGCGAAAAGTAATTAACCTAAACGTATTTGAACGCAATAAAACATTTCACTGTTGCTAGGGATTTTTTTTTTCATAATATAGTTTCTTAATTTATTAGAAAATAATTTGTTTGTTTGTACGCAGATACAAAAAACCGTAACTGCGTGTATGTTATAGTTGAATAAGTAAGACTGGTGTAACCTAATAAATAAATGAACACCTTGTGTAGCCAGCTTAGATAATATTTATTTTTCTTTAATATTCCAAATGAGGAGTTAATATGAATTTAATGCCACAGATGTATATATACTTGGTATATTTTCTGCTTTTATAACTAACACCTCATACGTATGGGTAGTTTGTACATTATTAACGAATAAATATGCAGCAACAAATTCAGAATAAAACTCTAGAACGTAAACACCTAAATTGCTACAAAAATGGTTTTCGTGGTGCCGCTTTACTTGTTATGGTGAAACTTTCGAATAATCCCGTGTTTAGAAAGGAACACGTAGACAATGATTGCATAACCATAATATTAAGTAATCATGCCATCATGATCTTGTTGTCAACCTGAATATAAAGTAATAATCATGCGAAGTTCATGAGACACAAATATTTTCGTCTTTAATATATCATAGTAAAACAACGTAGTTCGTAGTATACGTACATACTTCATAACAAACACGACACCACTTGGCAGTGATATAATGCCGCCTATCTTTGGTGAAATATGTTGTAAAAAAAAAGGGGTGNTACGTACATACTTCATAACAAACACGACACCACTTGGCAGTGATATAATGCCGCCTATCTTTGGTGAAATATGTTGTGAAAAAAAAGGGGAGGGGTAAAATATACTAATGCAGTACTACCTCTGTTTAACATAAAATCAGTTTTTCAAGCTAAAATGTAATAAAAACTACTACTATTATTTTTAAAAGAGTAACCAAAGCCAAGAGTAGAGACAGCTGGCAATAACTTCAGACTTATTTCAATGAGCCGTTATTAAAAAGTAATTTCGGCGACAAAGCTACGAAATAATGTAAAACGTTTCTACACGTTATAACTAGACAAAATGCAGAAATATAGAAGTTAATGTGGACGTAGTGACTCCGTAATTATAAATATCTTACCACAGCCATTTTAGTCTGATTGGGACCATGATGTATGGATATAAGGTGAAATCCGGCCGCTAAAACGTGACCATTTGTGTGCATGACGTCAGCAAAGGGGGAGACTTCACTCAGCAGCATTGCGCGCTACGTAACTTTGCAAGTTTCCTTTTAAACTTATGTGGTTACAGGTTCACTCCTTATACAGGTATAAACTCTATCATTGTATCAACATACGGTTATCAAATGCAATTATACAGTCAAATATAACAAAAGAAAGCTAATAATTATATTGAATGAAAATACACTTGTGCGCCGCACAAAGGAAACATACGCATTACAGTTAGAGGCGATCTAAAAACGTGTTGATAGAAAATATAATACGCCAAATGTTATTCTTACACTAATCTATAACTTAATTCTTATAATAATATTATAAAAATATGTTTTTCAACATTTTTATTTGGAGTCAATAAACGTGTTAGTTTTACGTGGAACTTCGTGAACAATGAATGGCATTCGAGACGCAAATAATCCAAGCTGTAAAATTTCATAAGGCGTGCCTTCCACCCCTTTCCCCCTTTTTGTGAATAAATAGTTAGCATTCTGATTTAAATATAGTACTTTTCTTGATCAAATACGGCCCCTGCATGGATGCTTAAATTGTATGTTTAAGCAAAACTGTTTGCTAAAATAAAAAAGTATGAAGCGATAAGTAGTTTGTCATTTTATACACATGTTTATAAAATATATACGTGTGAAAAAACGGAACAGAGAATAAATATGTACTTCCTCAAACATTTGAAATTTCACTAATGTCTGCATTTACCTACAACCCATTACAAATGTGCACATTGTTACACTTTTATGTTAAGTTAAAACTGCAAACTTAATTATTTATAACAGATGCGTAGTACTCAGAGATAGAGTGAATTAAGTATGTTTGCAAATATGTATATACTGAAGAGCCAAAAAAAACTGGTACACCTGCCTAATATCGTGTAGGGCCCCCCGAGCACGCAGAAGTTCCGCAAGACGAGGTGGCATGGACTCGACTAATGTCTGAAGGTATGCAGGAGGCAATTCACACCATGAATCCTGCAGGGCAGTCCACAAATCCAATCTGCGCCAAATTGAGAAAGGGTTGCACGTCTGTCACGTTTAATGATTCTCGTCAGTCGTCGTTTGTCCCGTTCTATCACAATCTTTTTCCGGCCGCAGCGATGTCGAAGATGTGATGTTTTACCGGATTCCCGATATTTACGGTACACTCGTGAAATGGTCGTACGCGAACATCCAAATGTTATCGCTACCTCGGAGATACTATGTCCCATCTCTCGTGCGCCGACTATAACACCACGTTCAAACTCACTTAAATCTTGATAACCTGCCATTGTAGCAGCAGTAACCGATCTAGCTGCCGACCGCATCGCGTTACTCTGATTGGTTCCATACCTCTGTTATTTGCATATGCACGCCTATACCAGTTTTTTTGGCTCTTCAGTGTATTTACATAATATTAATTACAACTCGTTATATTAAATACAAGTTAAATCGGAGGAGCTCAAGAGACATAGTATAAGTTAAATATGATGTAATAGCCACGGAACATTATTTAGTTTGGATGCTATTTAAATAGGACGTCTTCACCTCAAAAATGGCTCCGAAGGCTGATGACTGTTACGGCGGTAGGCACACTCCATCTCCTGGCTTCTTCATCTCGGCGACCACGGACCAAAGACCGTGTCCGCTGCGCTTCCAGCGTTAATACTGGGCGCGTGTTGACTAACAAATTCCAAGGCCTTCTGCCCCGTTGGAGGGGGTTCGTTGTGTTGTGGTTCGGTCGCTCGGCTCGTGTCCCAATTACCGGTGTTAAGTTGTGAGAATGCGATCGCCTGATTACAAGCTCATAACAACATGCTGTAACAAACAAACTATATTTGTGGATAAAACATGTTGCGCATGCTCTCACTTTAAAAAGGTTACAGTGCATGTGTTTGGAGTGGTGGCGGTATGGGGAGGGGGCGAGGNCGTGTTAGTCTGAGGGCTTTTCGGCTCTCGCTTCGATTAGCTTCGAATCCGCTTTCCTCATTTCCAATTTTTTTTTTAATTTTTCATTGTTTGGGGAAAAGGTGATTTTTTGGTGTAGTAATCAATTTCGGTAGTGTTGGAGGGGGAGGGGGTCAAACAGGAAATTTTGTTTATAACATGGCCGTCCCAGGCCGTCAGCCGACACCCGCAACCTCCGCCTCCGCCTGTGACGTCATGGCGCTCGAATTCTGAATCCTACTCCATGAATCCTGCTACACCGCTACATATTTATATGGAAATAAACACTACAGTAAAAATTTAATTAGCTGACAGGTATGCATAGTGTGCAAATTTATTCCATCTCACCGTATCATAATTTATACGATTTTACTTTCTAAACACACATTNAGGTATGCATAGTGTGCAAATTTATTCCATCTCACCGTATCATAATTTATACGATTTTACTTTCTAAACACACATTGATGTGCCGTTACATAATGAAATTGGTTTTATCAATGTAAAGCAAGTTGAACCGTTATAAAGAACCAGATGGAAGCATGAACAATTACCTTCTAAGAATTATTTATACTCATGACTCTTACGATTTCTGGTAGCATCTGTTAACTCAGATATTTGNAACAATTACCTTCTAAGAATTATTTATACTCATGACTCTTACGATTTCTGGTAGCATCTGTTAACTCAGATATTTGAATTAAAATTCTGCGTCATGTATAAGCATTTTGTTCAAGATTACAAACACACTTTTTAAATGTCTAAATACTTGATATCAAGAATACAAAATTGTTAAATCGTACTGAGTAAAACAAGTCTACTACACACTATAGAAATTATGCGCAAAAATATTTAACAACCTGTAAAAATAAAATGTTATGTAATCAAATATTGTCAATAATTACTCTGAAACAGGAATTATGACAGGAAAATTAAGAATCGATGCAAAATAGGTGAAGCTGAGAACTATAACTTTTTCCCATAGCAGCTGTCATTTTCACATATGGTGAACAGTTTGCCTTTTTCACACAACAGCTTTTCGTTTACTCTGCAAATTGATTAAGAAAAAATTGATCAGTGACTTTAAGGTACAGTAATATTTATAAAGAAGAGATTGAATCGAGAGAACTCACAAGTCCTCACGTTAAATTAGCCGTTGCTCTTACACGCAACTACTCTCTTTTTTAGCAACATCTTACGGGAAAGTGAACTTTTACGTCACTGATTTTAGTATTATGTGAGTAATTGTTGCATCCGGAAACTGCACAGCTCGGCATTGATGCAAAATCTTAAAATATCACAATTACTGCACAGTAACAGGCAAAAACGTTTTTACCCGTTCGTCCTTCTTTCTTCCCCCATGTTGACGTCACGGAGGGTGGGCAAAGTAAGGGAACATGCACATGACTTCACCTTACCTCTTTACATCATGGCTTGGAATGAGGGTAGAAATTTTCAATCCCTTTAGGCTTCAGACATATTTACTTCATCTTGCAAAATGTTGTCTGAACGTTAATTGTGAAAGAGATGCCTCGTGTATGGAAGAGAAAAGAGAGTCCGTTGATACACCAGCAATTGACAAAACAAGTCGTAGTAAAATGTTTTTGCCTAAACGTGAAGTTGACACGTATGTGGTTTTTGTGTCTGCGTGTTTTCTGTAGTTAGCTGGGGCAGAATAAATATTCGGTATTCTCAAGTTCTTCCTTCCTCATCACTGACTTTAGAAAAAGAATAACACATTACAATCGCAGCTTCCAGTATTTTGAGACGGCCTATGACTAAGTGCATAGTGTAGTCAAATGAATCGGTGTGTTTTACGCGTGTTCATTAATTAATTTTATAAAAGGGAAACATTTGCAGACGCATTTGCTGTGCAGACAGTTTTCCCCGTTTCTGTATGCTGCTGGTCAATATATTTTCCTATAAAGGAAATGTAATTTTCTATATTTTCGCCACCACAAAATTCAGTACTGAAAGTTTGGAGTGGTGAATTTTAGTGTTAGTTCTTCTTCGCTAGAAAACGTTTATGAGAAAGATGCAGCCATGAAGGAAGTAGGCTCGCTGTATGACTACCATGGTAGAAGAGATTAGGTTTTTGTGTTGCCCATGAACGGCCTAGTAAAATATGAATATTATAATTTTAGAGCTGAGATTTACGTAAAATTTTTAAGCATTTTTATAGGTAACTAGCTAACCGGCCCGGCTTCACCCGGTAACAATTTAGTTTCTACAGCGATACTTTGAAAGACAAAAATGGTTACTCTGGGTCATCCTTAAAACATAAACATGTGCTATCGCGGACTTTTCTGTAGACCTTTGTGAGAGCTACAATTCTGTAGTACATTAATTTGATGTATCTCTTATGGTTTAGTCAGCGCAAGCCATGTAAGCGCCNAATTCTGTAGTACATTAATTTGATGTATCTCTTATGGTTTAGTCAGCGCAAGCCATGTAAGCGCCCTAAAAGCGGTGTTTTACGACTTGATTTCAAACTGTTCGACATTTCTCTACTATTCTTACATTAAATATAAATGTATTATACACCAAAACCTTTTTCAATAAATTCTCTAAATTATGTTGAAAACCGCATCAAAATCCATCAAGTAGTTTAGAAGTACTAAGTGAATACACAGACAGGCGCGGATAAGTGACTTTGTTTTCTACTATTTAGACATAAGTGAAGGGAATTTATTAAAATAACTGGACCCTTGGTTGACTCAGTGGTTAATCACTAACAACTTGCCCGGTCCCTGGTTTAATTCTAGATCCCGGGGAGCAGAAATTTGTTAGTCGGGGAGTTTCATGTGAGGATTGTGGACTCTGCTATAGTGTGCAAGTTTTATCGGGGAACTATTCCTTTTTATCACTAATTTAATCACCCCACCTTCATTAATACCTCTCCTCGACAGAATAGTCCTTCAAGTGGGAAAGCTGGATCCAACTAGTGCCAGTTCTAGAAGATACGAACATAAAGGCGCTCTTAGTGGGCAGGCGCAGCCTAGCTTATTCAGATATGTTCTTTTATTCACCTCTGCTATAGCCTAAGTATTCATTTACATTGAAATTATTTACAATTTAACTAACGTCACTCCACTTGTACGGCCTTTCTCTATACTTCAAATTACATAAGAAAATAAAGTTATTCTCAGTTTCATACAACTTCAGTAAAATTTGAATTTGACAGACATTGTGACTAACCTACACAGCATATAAGCAGTAAACGCCCCCAATTGCAAAGTACTGTGTTAGCTGATGGTTGGCAATCTTTGCGATGATTACAGAAGAAGGTAGTGCTCAGCAATAAAAAATATAATGTAGAAATTTAATAATAATTACAATATTTTTTATTAAAATTATGCCTGTAGAATAATGTTAAATTGTTCTGTGTTATACAGCAAGGGCTTTAAAAACATCTAGAAACATTATGGTAGAGCATGCGAAAGGTCATGGTCATGTGAAAGGTCTCCACCCGCCCGGTGGAATGACATTGCAATTTGAGCTCTCTTTTGTCTTTTGCCATAATTTTTCTAAATGCGAGTATTCCTTGCTGGTGGTGTCGGAATATTATATATGCAGTTAATAATTTTTGTAAATGCGTATTTCATTAATTGTAGTTCGTCGTAGGTGCCTTTTTAAAACAGTCACAACAGTAAAATGAATTATCGACATGTGTATGCCGTTTTGTAAAAGGGTTTGTTGTGTGCTGTGTCCACCATTTTCCTTACCATCGCGAACCGTGAGCGACAAATGAGACTGTGAATTTTAAATTTGTTAATTTCAAGAAAAATCTTACGTGTTTTGCTAAGCAAATCAATTATTTCGTATCAGTGGCCGACGAAAGTGATTTTAGTGAAGTAATCATCCAAGGCTCGCCAAGTGTGTAGGAATTACGAAGATAACCGTCAGTTTCGGTGTTTTGTGAACAACGTTTTTTTTTCATTCTTGTTAGAATATTTGAAATATATTTGGCCTTTAAAAAACCTTGTTTTATCCTAATTAATTTTATTTTAACTCTTAGCGATTTTTACGTGCTTAGTAAAATTTTCTGAAATTGTTTACATTGTGCATTTCGCACATCAGTATTAACAGTGTCTCATTTATTACGTTTTGTTCTTGTGGGAGGTTTTGAAATGTACGTGGCCTAAATAAACGCCCTTTAAGTGTACTTTATTATATAAAAAAAACATAATTTTTTATGTGTTGAGTATTTCTCGAATCGGTACGAACAGTGGCCCATTTATCGCATTTAGTTCTTTCTACGAAGTTAAAAATATAGAGTTATAGTAAATTGAATGTTATTTATGTATAAGCAAGATTTTCCACTGCATCATCAAAACAATATAAGTTCCAACCACCATTCTTTTATAAAAACCGGAAAACAATCATGTCTCACGAAAGACGATAAACTAGAGTTTCCCATCCCATCCCTAACTAGTATAATATGTGGTCATAACAAAAATAAAACACTTGGGAATTGCAACCAGCTATAGTAGCCTAAGTATTGCACTGAAGTTGTCAATCTTTCAGTGTCGGACATTGGATTCGTAGTTTGTTTACAAATCTCGTTTTCTTCACCGACAATACCGCTGTGGCGGAGTGATACATCGTGGCCGCACCTCTTTTCGAGAACTGCTAAAATTGACGGACGCCATCCAAACCGTAACACCGGACATGCTGACAAGAGTGTGGAACGAGTTTGATTATCGCGTAGATGCCGTTCGGGCCACTTGTGGTGGTCACATTGAACATTTATGAATGTACGGTAAACAAACTTCACGGTTCCACGGTTCATTTGATTGGTAAATTAAGGTTGTAGGTTGTTTGGTTTTGACACGATAGACCTTCAAAGTTGGGGTGTTCTTTTATACTCATCCAATATTATAAACATAATGGAAGATAAACTAAATAGTGAGCTAGGAAAACAGTTTGCACAGCAAACAGTTTGCATTCTGCACAGTTGAAGTCAACTCAATTCATTTTGTTCAAGGCCATTATAAGTATAAAAAATGCAGTACGTTTTGCTATAATTAAAATTACGCCAACAATATTTAGTATATGTATATAAAAAGTTTATATAAGTGTGTATATAGATATGTAAAGTCCTTAATAGACCGCAGGTAGAAGAAATATCAAGAAAAACAAATGTGTTGGAGAAAAAATATATTTTTTTAAATTCTGAATGACAAATATAATAAAAGGAAGCGTATAGGAATGAATATGGTCTAAAATGCAAATAAAAAAAATTGTAAAATAAACATTTAATAATAATACTACTACTTTTACTACTATAAAAAATCGCTTATCAAAAATGGTTTGATTCAAACGAAATTTCATATGCCTAACAGGCAAATATGATTGCAATGTCATTGCATTAATACAATGTTTTGCCCACCTGCAGCGAAGAAGAAGAATGTGTTAATATCTCATCGGAAAACCTCGTACCTGGACACATGCATCTGCCAGATCGAATATGGTATCAAACAAACACCATATGTTGTCTCGTAGCAGACGCGCCCACAGTTTTGCAAGTTATGCTAAAAATACGAACTCTTTGACATGGAGAATGCTGGTGTCTTGTTTATAGCCCCACATAATTTCGAAGGGTAGAGACGTTTGGCAAGGTCAAAAGTATTTAAATATGACGAAAATCATAGCTATATAATGCCGAGCTTCCTAGCAGTGAGGGGTGAGCGGAAGTATGCCGGTAATCGTAAGCCTACATTCAATAAAATAGTCACGGATTGTTTGACCCGACATGTCATGCGAATGAAAGTTCTCTTTTATTTACTTCATGAAGATATTTTTCATTTCCTAGTTAGTTTCCATGCTTACGTGATCTATCAAAAGCACAGATGTATATTTTTAATATCATCTTATGTAGAAAAATACATTTTAGCATTTATGGATATAAAAAGTTTGCCCAAGTACCAGCCGATTAGGCTATTATTTATGGAAATGGCCCCCTTAATGGGCAGGGGGATAAAGATACTCCCGATCACTGCGGGGAAATATCGGTCAACACGACAGTTGGCAACACCCGAACCTGTAAGTGTGACACTCCCGTGCTCCTTTGTCCGTCCTGCCAACACTCTGAGACCCTAGCACTCAGAGATACTTGGTCCAGCCGGGGTGCACCATCCTTAGGGCGTTTGCCCCCACCTTTGTTGACTGTCCAGGTCAGCGCCGGAGTAGTGTACCCACTTACTGCATCAACCCTTCACAGGGCGCAGGAAAACCCTCCAGGTCTGCTACACCTTGGAGTCAACTACTGCCACCACGAGACCAACAGAATGATCGGTCACCGAAGAGAACCTCCAAGGACAAATAAATCGGGGCTCAAAACTGGAACCATCCACCATCTTGGATGATGTCATCGGTGCGGTCGCCATTTTAGACGATGCCGCGGCGGCCGCCTCGACTGTGCTCTTAATGACATCAATAATGAAATTTTGCCTCTGTATTCTATCATGATTTCATCTGCTATCTAGTTATTCCCATTTTTTCTCCTCAAAATGTCCTGTCTCCCCTCGAAAATCGTAAAAGTGTTTTGTAAAATTCTTTTTGATTTTGTCACCATTGCATTGACAGATCCCAAAAATTCACACCTGATAGTTTTTTTTTTTTTTTTTTTTTTCAAGAAAGCACCGACTCATTAATTTTATTCCGTGACTCCATTTTTTCTTATGAGTCAAAAAATGTGAGCAAATAAGCGACGTAGAATTACATATTTAATTTTTATATAAGTTTATTTAATGTTTTAAAATTTGAACTACAGAAGTACAGCATGTTAAATTTGATCGTACTCGTAATATTTAGGGTGAATTCGAATATTATGTCCGAATATGCGATGATGTACCTAACACCGACTGCACATTGAAGTCTATGTATATTGCTAAGTTTTGCTATCAATCTTCTTTTGAAGTAATTATGACAAGTATCTATAACCAAATCAAACCTGAATACGAGGTAGAAACCATCCTCTCTCAAGTCGTGTTATAAGCATAATATGAGCCAGCATCTACCATATTTTATAGGCATGGCTGACATCCATTATAAAACCATTAAGGTTATACTTATGAAATTCAGTATGCAAGCACAATTTATGACCTCGAGAATGTATGTATGTACAATAAGTTCTTCGGCATTTTATAGGTATAATTGACTACCATTCGGAAGATATTATGGTTAGGCCGTTGAAATTCAGCATGTCGGCACCATTTCCAACCCCGAGAATATGCATTTGACACGATAAGCACTGCCACCTGTTATAAGCATATCTGATCATAATTTTGAACCATTAAGACCAGGCCCTTGCAATCTCTATGTATAAGCTGAAGTTTCGTGACTGACTTTCTTATATAAGCACAGTTCAGACCACTGTATGCAAAAGCACGAACATTAGGAATGGTTTCCTGTTAGGGCGCAGGCACCCATCAAGAAAGGATTGTTCGAAATTAAACACCTAAGAGGGTAAAAAGGGATCAAATACGTCTACGAGGACTTTTTAATAGTTCATCAACTCGATGGTATTTCGTTGTGCTCTAAAATTAAAAAGATATCATATACCATTAGCACCTAAAAATACATTTCAGGATTTTTTTTTAAACTATATTTTAAAAGAGGGTGAAAGCGGGTAAATGTGTTTCTGAGGACTCCTTAATACCGCATTAATGTAGTAAGATATCGTTATTCTCTTTGCTTCAAAATGTACTTATATAAATTACTAAAATTAATTTCAGGACTTTTTGAAATTCAAACAATTAGGGTGAGAAAAGGGGTAAAGTGTGTTTTCTAAGACTCCTCAGAAGCTGAGTAACCGGATAAAATGTTATTATGCTGTTTACTTAAAAATTCTGGCTTTATTTATAACTAAGAATTAATTTGAAATTTTTTTTATATTCAAATCCTTAAGAAGTAGAAAATAATTTCGAATGTGTTTTCGATTATATGTTACTATATCACATCGTTTCCATGACTTTGACCTTCAAACCAACACGTTTTGTAAAAACTTATGGGACGAAAAAAGTATGAATAGAAACGAAACCTTTCTCTTACTGAGAAAAAATGCATATTCCCCTTACGGTTGCATCAAATAGTTGTGAGAACTGAGCAGGATAAATAATTAAATAGCTTATTTCTGTAGACTGCATGGTCAGTGAAATACATTGCACTATGTTATTTTCCTTAAGAGGTTCTACATGTGTTTAAGTCACATTTTATACCACAGTTAATAATTTAATGTGTCTTTTCCGATAAAGAGCGCATTCGGGTATAGTACCTATTCCAGTTACACAGTAGTAATCTTTAAGTTGCAAAATTTAATTGGTTTCTTGCAAACAGAATTGTCAGAACAGTTAAATTGCGAATCGCGTAGAAAACGGTGAAAATCACTTGCTATAACATTGGCGAGGCCATTCGCTTATATTTCATTTTCCAACAAACCTGAGTTTTTATTCACTAAATAATATTTAAAAAAAATTGAATATTCTCCAGTAGCACTGCAATGCAATTAGAAATGCACAGTAGACAAAAATCAATTTATACAACCTTTATTATGTAGTTTGGAAGTGAATCTACGAAAATGAAAAAAAAAAATGCAGTAAAATATGTCATGCGGGTTGAGCAATATTTACAATAAAACATAATAAATTCATAATCATAGTTTGCGTAGGTTGTTCGAAGGAGAGGAAATTGAGTACGAATCTGTGGACACAGTTGTGTAAATATGGATATTGCAGTCCACTAATCTGAGAGGTTCATCAGAAGCATCTACCCTTTTGGCCTATCACCACTCAAGATTCTCCTCAAGGTTGGTGCTCCATTAATGTTACCGCCATAATGGCCGCAGTGTTTACTGGATACGAATGGTGGGAATAAGTTTTCATAATGTGCATACTATCTATTCCATCGAGTATCCTTTAGAATTTACGTGACTGCAATTTCCCCTCATGGTCTGTTTTGATATGACTATAAGTGAGATCCAGGGACAATCGTTAAAGGTGGAAGGGAGAGATTCAGGGAAGGACTGCTTCTCATGTGGGCAACTTTATGTGGCCGGCCTCAGAGTAAGTTCGCCTAGCAACTTGATAACCCTAGCCCCTGGGGGCAGAACCACTAATATGGTGTACAAAGAGGTCGTTTAGTAAAGAAAATTAGATGAAGGCAAAGCCACATATAGAAAGTTAGTGCCGTATATAGGCATCATTTCTGACCCCGAGAAAGAATGTATGATGCATAAAGCGACATGACCTTTTATAGGAATAGCTGATAATATTTTTCCAACCATTCTGCTTAGGCCCTCGAAATTTAGCATGAAACCATAATTTACAACCAAAAGAATGAATGTCAAATCATAAGAAACTTTATAGTCATAATTAGGGGCACCCAGCTATGACAAATAAATTGTTTTTTCTATTTGTATTTCAAAATAATTTATCCCAGATACACTTCCCTGGTTGGACGGTTTCGATTTCTATGTTTCTTAAGTGCGTGCCAGCGAATCACAGACGTCCAGTACTGTAGTAAACTATTTCTGAATGACACAGTCAAATACAGAAAGCTGCAGATGTGAACGTGGGGTATTGACATTTAGGTTGCACTGGACTCTGTTCACAAAAATAATACGTCCCTAGTCATAATTTTCGAACCATTATGGTTATGCCCTTGAATTTCATTACATAGGCATCTTTTCCTGCCATAAAAAAATGGCAGGCCCATATGCCCTAAGCCTAATGGAAAACCTAGTTGCATGCCATTTTCGGTCCACAGAAATTACAATCACAAAATTCATACAATATATAACACCTGGAACCTGGAACAGAAGGATAGGCTATTTAAGTCATTAAGTTCTTTTATAAGCATTGTTCTCCATAATTTATTTAGAGTCATTAGAGATTGAACCACTAAATTTTTATCATAGGTATTACTTTAGACTTCGACCAAGACAATTCACCATGTTAGACCATAAGTTTTCCTAAAATCATAGCTACCCACCACTTTGTTTCCATCAGAGAAATAACCAACAAAATTATAAGTAACAATGGTAACTCAGAAAAGACGATTAGGCACAATACACCTTCAGTCAATTTACAAGCTCAGTGTTCATAATTTTTTATCCATCCTAAAAACAACGAAATTTGCACCATACATAACATTTCACACCACCCACAAGATGGTATGACACATAATGCATTAAACCTTGTTATAAGCATACTCGTAGTTGNTGGAACAGAAGGATAGGCTATTTAAGTCATTAAGTTCTTTTATAAGCATTGTTCTCCATAATTTATTTAGAGTCATTAGAGATTGAACCACTAAATTTTTATCATAGGTATTACTTTAGACTTCGACCAAGACAATTCACCATGTTAGACCATAAGTTTTCCTAAAATCATAGCTACCCACCACTTTGTTTCCATCAGAGAAATAACCAACAAAATTATAAGTAACAATGGTAACTCAGAAAAGACGATTAGGCACAATACACCTTCAGTCAATTTACAAGCTCAGTGTTCATAATTTTTTATCCATCCTAAAAACAACGAAATTTGCACCATACATAACATTTCACACCACCCACAAGATGGTATGACACATAATGCATTAAACCTTGTTATAAGCATACTCGTAGTTGCTTGAAATTTACAAACTATTAGAGATGGAACTACGAAATTTAATTATAATTACCACTTCCTACCATGCACAATTCGACATGACAAATTACACGTTAAGCCTTTTTATAAGTATTGAGGCACACCATTTAAAAACCATTAGAGACTGTACTGCAAAATTCATATCATAGATAAGTTTTGTGGCCTCGACAAGACAATGTAACAAATTATACTTTCAGCCCTTTTATAAGCATAGTCCCCCACTCGTTTCCAATTATGTGAGAACTTAACCCTCAAATTAAGATCCCAAACCACACAATATGGCATGACACATTGTGCCCTATGCTCTTATATGAACATAGTTGACTCCATCTATTTTTGAATCTGTGTGCCTTACATACCTAAAGAATAAAAACATAGGGGGCTCACTCGCGCCATGCTAAAATACACGGGTAATGAACACTTTAACTAAACCACTTTTTAATATTTTTATTGCGTTCCTACCAGGACAAAAATTTATTCTCATTGTCACAACATATATATACTTAAACCATCCTACTGGTTTTTAATGATATGCACAACAAAAACTATGTATGATTTATTTCAAAAAGTTGTGCCTTTTTTAAAAAATGCACATAGTTAAACTTTTTTTTGTAGAATTAAAATTTTTTTTGGTGTTGTAGTTGTTTTGAAAGTAAGTTATTTAACTGTAATTAGTATTTTGGGGGATAATAACTTAGTGGATGTGTGATAATTTTGTTTATTTTCTCGCGGCTTTACAATTTAGCTTTATATTCCAGCAGGCAGGCAGGCAAGGACTCCACGCAGCCCGTATCGGCGAGAACACCCACGCTTGCAACGCCCGTTATCGGATTCACTGGATGCTGGCGTGACCGTTGTATAGTCAGTTCACGACTGGAAGAAACTTTTGAAAATCAACATTTGAAAAAACACCCTAGCCGTTAGCTACATGCNGGGTTTATATAATGAAATGTTTTTCACTTGCATCACATATTCTTTTGTGTGAAATCCTCAAGATTAAAAACTTTACACTTTTGGAATATCCATTAATAAAATATACATTACTTTTATGATGGGTACGTGCATGTACGAACACATGTACACACACACAGTGGAATGTAAACATTGCATGTAAACATTGCCATGTGACTGCCACATGGCAATGTTTGTTTACCCTTTGGCAGAAGGATACGAAATGGGCTTGAAAGTAGATCTTTAGCAGGGCTTCAAGAAAGTCTCTTCCAGTCATGAACTGACTATAGTTAAAGCGTTTCTTATTCCCGCTGCACCTGAGCTCTTGAAGTGGTGTTTCCTAGTACGGCAAATTTTCGCTGTGTCCGTAGTCTGTAGGCCTCGCCACAAAAAAAAAAAACGCCCTTTGCCCCGTTTGGAAGAGCATCCATTTTTTCATCTCTGTGTCATCTATCGGCAGTTTGGCAACTAAATTTCAGTATATCCTTACGCCAGCTGCGCACTATTTCGTGCATTATTCCGCGTAGAACGTACTTTTCCCAGGGTACTTTGATACTGGACTTGGTGACGACTAGACGTATCTCTCTGCTGCTGGAGAGGTTCTTGCTTTCCACAGAGAATTCAATCGCTGAAGTACGCGTTATCGCCTCATATGTAGATAATATTTATTCAAGATATGTAGTTTAGATCAACATAATGGAATAGTGTCTTTTTGGCAAGTTAGTTACCGGCAGTGTGCTGTGGTTTTCACATCTTCCTGTAGCTTCTCCAGAACCCTCCTTGATGGGCAAGTGTTCCGACAACAGATTTGATACATTTTTGTAACGAGTTAGGTGGCGTAACTAATTCCAGTTTGATTGAATTCTCTGTTCTCAGAGGGCTATCGTAGCTGTTATTGGTGTTGCTTCTTCCCTATTAATTTGAAACTGCATAAGTTAGCCCTCCCGTCGGCTTAAGTGTGGGGACGGCGGTGCCCAGTTACCGCACGAAGCTCACCGGCTAGCGTGGCTCGTTTTGGCGTCCGGATGTCTTCGGACGCGGCACAACTAACAGATATAAACATTTTCAAAATAATTTTTTGTTAGTTTAAAAAAAAATATTTTATAAGTCACACAACGGACTTTAAAGTATTATTTTTAACTCAAGATTAAATGATGCGATTTCTGATTAACTTGGCAAATGGAATATATTCAATAAGGNTAAAGTATTATTTTTAACTCAAGATTAAATGATGCGATTTCTGATTAACTTGGCAAATGGAATATATTCAATAAGGATACCCGTGTAATACAAATTTAATGTTTATTTTCACCTCTACAGAAATAATGTGAAGGGTTCCGTTTCCAATTTCGAATTACAACTTTTTGTTTTAACTTTTTAATTTTAAGGTAACTTATTTAAAAGATATTCTAGAGTGGAATGTTGTACTTATTTAACGGTTTGATTTATAAGGCATATAAATACAGTCATGTTTCTAAGCTGCAATATATTTACAATTTAATCACTAATACAAAGGTCATAAATCTGCTGAAAAACTTTATTTTATTTTATTAAAATCCTCGAGGAAAAAATTGTACGAATTTTCTTCTGATTAGCTTTTACTTTTATAAAACAATATCTATTTGGTCTAATGGAAACCTGGATTTATAATGATTTGAGCCAGTTTTCCCAGCATGGAATTGAAATTTATTTGATTAAGGCAGTAAATGGTAGTAGTAGTTATAAAAAGAAGGTTCTAAAGTACCTGGCACCTGGCTGTGAAGCCACGGTGACCATTTTGGATGATGTCACGCGGCAACCTCCTGCTCTGACATACCTTGCCAAAGGCGGCCATTTCCCCTTTTTCCCTCGGAATTCCCTTTTTTTCCTTAAAAACGTTCAAATTTCCCGAATTTCCCTCAAAACCAGAAAAATGTCTCGCAGAAATTTCCCTTACCAAAATTCTTGAGTCACTTAGTCCGAAAATAGTATGATCCCCAAATATATACATGTATTTGGGGAGGGGGGAGGGGGAGCGAGGAGCGGAGGATATTCCATACCAGCACCATCCATCTTGTCTGAAGAATGTTTGAGTTCATTGCCCTGTCATGCAAAATCTCTCATTTTTTCCAGTCTCTCTCCCCCATGCCTGTTCTATCCCGCCTGCTCTATCCCTTGAGATTTTCTCATATTCCTTCTAGTCTCCGTTATTTTCTCTCTTGTCTTTTTTCACATGCTCCCTCATTCCTTCCGGCCTATCTCTCTCTTATCCGTTTTATTCCTTTGGGGAATTTTTATCATATTCCTTCCGGTCTCCCTTATTGTCTCNTAAAGTATTATTTTTAACTCAAGATTAAATGATGCGATTTCTGATTAACTTGGCAAATGGAATATATTCAATAAGGTAACCCGTGTAATACAAATTTAATGTTTATTTTCACCTCTACAGAAATAATGTGAAGAGTTCCGTTTCCAATTTCGAATTACAACTTTTTGTTTTAACTTTTTAATTTTAAGGTAACTTATTTAAAAGATATTCTAGAGTGGAATGTTGTACTTATTTAACGGTTTGATTTATAAGACATATAAATACAGTCATGTTTCTAAGCTGCAATATATTTACAATTTAATCACTAATACAAAGGTCATAAATCTGCTGAAAAACTTTATTTTATTTTATTAAAATCCTCGAGGAAAAAATTGTACGAATTTTCTTCTGATTAGCTTTTACTTTTATAAAACAATATCTATTTGGTCTAATGGAAACCTGGATTTATAATGATTTGAGCCAGTTTTCCCAGCATGGAATTGAAATTTATTTGATTAAGGCAGTAAATGGTAGTAGTAGTTATAAAAAGAAGGTTCTAAAGTACCTGGCACCTGGCTGTGAAGCCACGGTGACCATTTTGGATGATGTCACGCGGCAACCTCCTGCTCTGACATACCTTGCCAAAGGCGGCCATTTCCCCTTTTTCCCTCGGAATTCCCTTTTTTTCCTTAAAAACGTTCAAATTTCCCGAATTTCCCTCAAAACCAGAAAAATGTCTCGCAGAAATTTCCCTTACCAAAATTCTTGAGTCACTTAGTCCGAAAATAGTATGATCCCCAAATATATACATGTATTTGGGGAAGGGGGAGGGGGAGCGAGGAGCGGAGGATATTCCATACCAGCACCATCCATCTTGTCTGAAGAATGTTTGAGTTCATTGCCCTGTCATGCAACATCTCTCATTCTTTCCAGTCTCTCTCCCCCATGCCTGTTCTATCCCGCCTGCTCTATCCCTTGAGATTTTCTCATATTCCTTCTAGTCTCCGTTATTTTCTCTCTTGTCTTTTTTCACATGCTCCCTCATTCCTTCCTGCCTATCTCTCTCTTATCCGTTTTATTCCTTTGGGGAATTTTTATCATATTCCTTCCGGTCTCCCTTATTGTCTCNTGCCTATCTCTCTCTTATCCGTTTTATTCCTTTGGGGAATTTTTATCATATTCCTTCCGGTCTCCCTTATTGTCTCTCTTGTCTTATATTTCTCATTCCTTCCTGTCTCCCGTCCGTTCTATCCCTTGGGGTTTTTGTCATATTCCTTCTAGTCTCCTTTACAATCACCCTTTCCTCTCTTTTGCCTACAGAGCCCTCAATCTTGGATGTTCCATCATCACTATCGTCTGCTGCCACCTTGGTTTTCTCATATTCCTTCTGGTCTCCTTTCACCTGACATCCTGGCAAAGACGAGTCTCATACTCTGTCATTCAACAATGTTTTCTCATATTCCTTCTGGTCTCCTTTCATCTGGCATCATGGTAGGACGTGTCTCATGCTCTATCATTTCACCTTTGTTTTCTCATATTCCTTCTGGTCCCCATTCACCTGGCATCCTGGCAGGGACGAGTCTCATACTCTATCATTCCACCCTGGTTTTATAATATTCCTTCTGGTCTCCTTTCACCTGGCATTCTGGCAGAGACGAGTTTCATGCTCTGTCGTTCCACCTATGCGACACAGAGTGAAGCCTGCCCACATATGCTAGACTAGAGTCGCACCACGCACACGCCAAGTACGTCCTAAGCCAATCTATAAGCTTGGCTGTAATTTCGAAAATGTTTAAGATACAGTCACCAAATTCATAACCAAGGTATCACCCCCGACGACAAAAAGGACCGCAAGGTCAAGTATCCCTTAAGTACTCTTATAAACATAGTTGGCTGTTATTTGGAAACCTTTTAAGATACAGTCACCAAATTCATAACATAGACATCACCCCTGACGACGAAAAGGACCGCAGGGTCAAGTAAACTTTACGGTACCTCATAAGCATAGTTGTCTACCATTTCCCGTCCACCGAAGCTATAGTCATCAAATTCATAACAGAGACATCGTTGCCGACAACGAACAGGATGATGGTCACAAGTATGCCCTAAGCCCTCGTATAAGAATAGTTGGATACAATTTACCACCCACTGAGGCTATAGTCACCAAATTCATAGCATAGGCATCTATCACTCCCGACGACGAAAAAGACGACAGGGTACAAGTACACCTTAGACCCTCATATAAGCATAGTTGGCTACCATTTCCCACCCACAGAAGCTATAGTCACAAAATTCATATCATAGGCATCACCTCCGATGACAAACAGGGTGGTAGGGACAAGTACACTTTAAGGCCTCTTATAAGCATAGTCGCCCGACATTTCCCACCCACCGAAGCTACGACCACCAAATTCATGTCACAGATATCACTTCCAACTGCAGTCAAGGAGATAGTACAAGTACGCCTTAAGCCCTGTTATAAGTATAGCTGGTCAGCATTTCCAAACCTTTGAAGTTCGGGAACATGTAACAAACGTCCACGCATATAAAGAAAATAAATATATACTTAAAGACGCGTCGCAAAGTTACTGTTGCATGTAGGAGTGTAGGTCTGAAATACCACACACATGCGAATCGGCCTGCATGCACTCTACAATATCCCACCGCCACCCTTTTCGTCTGCTGACACAGGTGTCTACCAACTCGGATCCCTCTCAGCGACAGCTAGTCTCCCTTCGCCCACCGACATACAGGCTGTATATATAAATGTGAAAATATATACATAAACAAACTTAAGCATGGGTAATATACAACAAACAATTATATGAAAAAAAATCAAGATGTATACAAATGTGCTGCATGCATGATGTTCATAATCGTGGGTAATGGTAAAATACATATACAGTAATATAAAAGAATACTACCTAGCCAACACAAGGGCCAGCGGCCAGAGTCATCGTTAGCATTGGTAACCCTTAACTACCAGCTATGTATTGAAAAAATTAATGGGTATAAAATTGCACCGATGACACAACATACGGAGTTGCATGTTACATTAAAATGCGTACACGTTAATTTGAAACCGTCCTGTACATGACAAATCAGTCACGAGCAAACAATTAAGGACTTTTATATATTTGCAAGTACATCACGAGCCAGATGTCATAACGAGTTACTATATATATATAAGAAATATCCTGACGGAGTCACAGCCCATAAAACTGATATCAGTGTTGCAATCATGCCAACATGAGAAAGAACGAATGATCCCAAGAGCCAAACCCAAAAATGAGTACAAAGTGTCAAGAACGATACACATTACACTACTTGTAAAGACTGTGTTCCTTTGCTTGGTACAAACAACATATATTTAAACAATTAGTGGCGAAAGAGAGACGTCACTGTTACACGCCGATGCAAACCGATTTAAAAATAATAAATATAGAAGCAAATAGTTGTAAGCATTTAACAACCAGTGCATATTGCGCGAGCATCGAGTGCTGTACGTTAACTGATGCAAACAGATATAAAAATAAAATGTAAAGGAAAACAGTAATAAGCAATTACTAACCCGAGTAATCAAACATTTCACGAGAGCCGGCTGCTGTATGCTGTGTGTTAAAATATACTAGACGAAGTCGTCCTGGTAGTGCAACAGAATAGCAAACGAATTCCTTACGAACCAATTTAAACGAAACCATCACATTCAGTGTACACTCAACACTCACAGCACAAGCAGCAGGACGCGTCCGACACGACCGACGTTGTGCGATCAACTAACTTCTTGGGAATCTGTAAGGCAGCCCAGATGGTCGGCCGGCAGCGCGAGCACCGTTCAAGTATCGCAAAGTTGAAGGGATGGCACAGAGCACTAGCAGAGAGAGAGAGAGAGAGAGCGAGACGTGTCAGGCTCCAGGGTGGCAGACCTGCTGAGTCACATATGCACTTCCCTTTATGAGAGCAATTCATTTTTACAGTACAAGGTAACAATTTATCCCGTTTTAAATTCTATATATATACATATACTTATTTTAATAAATATAATTTGTGGTGCTATTGCCATAAGCACATACAAAACAACATATATTTAAACCATTATCTACGCAAGAGAGACATCACTGCTACATGCAGAGGCAAACATGTATAAAAATATTTACAAACGCAAAAAGTTAATGTACTTATTTTGAATACGTACCATTTATAGTGCTAAAACTGTAAGCACATTAAGAAATGAATCACCCATTAATCGCTCGTCACAAAGGTTTTATTTATACAGAAATATCACTAAATGTACGAACTTTGTAATGAGGAGTAAGGAGGTATCGCAACACACACACAGATGCATACATTTTAACAATTTATGTACTATGCTTTTATAAGACACAAAACCCAAAGAGAAGAGGTTTATCTTAACTGAAAAACTAATTGGTGTAGTTGTTTCATGCACAGACTCGCAGGCCGCGAGTGCATCTCGTAGATATCGATGTGAACTTACCGGAAGCACAGGCCGCAATGACCACCCTGCCTTTCCGTGGATGGTATGCGTTATCAACCAAGAAAGTAACTCGCCACTTACAAGTATTGTAATTACGCCACCCTTGATAAAGCATGCTTAATTTTACATATGCTATTGAAATTTTTTAGGAAATATCTCGTGTACTTTGACGAAGCCGGAGGTTTCGCAGGTCCAATCCTCAAAAGAGAGTGCAATCATTTTACAGGTAAAAAATTATAGCATGATACACAATTAAAACATTTCTGTGTGTGTTATACATCTACATGTTTAAGTATCGAGCACATCATGCAACAATTGCAATGAACTATATATCTCCATCAAAAATATTTTTGCAACATGACCATACTCAACGTATGTTCATCTCAAATACTTGCTGCCTGTTAAGACATTTATAAGTAGGTAANTTTTGCAACATGACCATACTCAACGTATGTTCATCTCAAATACTTGCTGCCTGTTAAGACATTTATAAGTAGGTAATAAGAAGGTCACACTGTGTGAGCCCGAGACAGGCAACAAGAACCATCATGTAGTGATAATCGTATACAAGCATGCATCGTGTAGAAAAGTGGTTCCCACTTCGTCGTTGAGCGTGGCGGAAAGCAGATCGCTACGTCTACATTCATCTACTGCGATTGTGTATGCTGTTACAATATGAAGACGGAATCATTGGTTGAAGACTTACCATCTGTAACACTGACTGCATCCTCAAAAGCAAGGGACTATGGAGATTCGCTCCTTACATCATGACAAATGAAAGTAGTCATTGCATGTTCGCCCGCAGTGATAGTATGAATAGACATAGCAAGAAGTGCAAAGACAATGTTTGTTGTTCATCGGGAAGTGAGTGGAAGTATTGTAGT
The DNA here is from genome assembly GCA_002778355.1 of Clitarchus hookeri. NCBI lineage: Eukaryota > Metazoa > Arthropoda > Insecta > Phasmatodea > Phasmatidae > Clitarchus > Clitarchus hookeri. Next base: position 256,254 of record NQII01000026.1, on the reverse strand, counting down.
AAGACATTTACTTGCAGCCTTCCAGACATTTATAAACACATAGCAGTAGGTACATTTCTTAGATGATAAGAATAAAAAATTTAATAAATAATTGTTTATAATTATTTCTATTCTTAACCAAATCATATACACATACATACTATGTCATTCAATAAAGCCTCTAACTCTGAGTTCATCAATAATAGAATTTATTACTTCGCTAACAAAAAGATATCCACTTCTTTGCAATGGAACCAACACCTGTAGTCTACCAACCAGGCCATTGGGGTCTTCAGAAAATAAGTAGCTAGACTTCACGTCACTCTTCGCAGAAGGTTCATGATACATGTCTTCATCTATTTTCTTCTGTGAGGAGTAGGTTGTGAAATACCTCTGGACCAGAATACAAGGTTAGAATCCATGTTTCTTCCGTCCCAACTTCAAGTAACCCTTATCATCAGCNTTTTGCAACATGACCATACTCAACGTATGTTCATCTCAAATACTTGCTGCCTGTTAAGACATTTATAAGTAGGTAACAAGAAGGTCACACTGTGTGAGCCCGATACAGGCAACAAGAACCATCATGTAGTGATAATCGTATACAAGCATGCATCGTGTAGAAAAGTGGTTCCCACTTCGTCGTTGAGCGTGGCGATTGTGTATGCTGTTACAATATGAAGACGGAATCATTGGTTGAAGACTTACCATCTGTAACACTGACTGCATCCTCAAAAGCAAGGGACTATGGAGATTCGCTCCTTACATCATGACAAATGAAAGTAGTCATTGCATGTTCGCCCGCAGTGATAGTATGAATAGACATAGCAAGAAGTGCAAAGACAATGTTTGTTGTTCATCGGGAAGTGAGTGGAAGTATTGTAGTAAGACATTTACTTGCAGCCTTCCAGACATTTATAAACACATAGCAGTAGGTACATTTCTTAGATGATAAGAATTAAAAAATTTAATAAATAATTGTTTATAATTATTTCTCTTCTTAACCAAATCATATACACATACATAATATGTCATTCAATAAAGCCTCTAACTCTGAGTTCATCAATAATATAATTTATTACTTCGCTAACAAAAAGATATCCACTTATTTGCAATGGAACCAACACCTGTAGTCTACCAACCAGGCCATTGGGGTCTTCAGAAAATAAGTAGCTAGACTTCAGGTCACTCTTCGCAGAAGGTTCATGATACATGTCTTCATTTATTTTCTTCTGTGATGAGTAGGTTGTGAGATACCTCTGGACCAGAATACAAGGTTAGAATCCATGTTTCTTCCGTCCCAACTTCAAGTAACCCTTATCATCAGCNAATACCTCTGGACCAGAATACAAGGTTAGAATCCATGTTTCTTCCGTCCCAACTTCAAGTAACCCTTATCATCAGCAACATGTTTATGCTTTTGCTTTGCAGATGTCGACACTTCATCGCCATCAGTAGAATATGCATATTTCACATCATCACCAGCAGACTTGGAGGTCACATTTTCGTTCTCGAAGTCCTGGATAGTTGTAGGATTCGTTTTTCACTTTACATGATAGCAGTGCATGTTTGTTGTTCACAACTTCTGAGGATCTGTATGGTTTATACTGTATAGTAAATGTCTGCAACACTCGTATTTCCTTCTTCACACGCTGTTTTTGCAACACGGTGCAGGCCCGGATAATTTCATAAGTGCTCAAGCCAACGTTAGATTACATGACGAATAAATAGGAAGGCTAGCCATAGCCTTGTCGTGTAGCATTAAGTCCAATGCATGATATATCATGCCAAGCAAAGGTGCGTTACCTTAACATGTACCAGTATATCTCTTTAGATAATCGCTTCTACCAAATGCTGCCCCACAGTTATTATCTAAAAGTGACATAAAAGTCAGTCCTTTTGAAAAATGGTTTTTTCACAATGACTAGCATTGCATCTTTTGTGGAAAATTTTTCCACAGGAGCAACACTGTTTTCTTAATAATTTTCCAGCCGTGGAAGAAGTTACATCCATAGAGGCAAGCTCAACAGTANACAGGAGCAACACTGTTTTCTTAATAATTTTCCAGCCGTGGAAGAAGTTACATCCATAGAGGCAAGCTCAACAGTAGGCTTCGTACAATAATCAGCTTGTGTCATCTTCGTGAAAGAAAAAACAGAAGTTGTTTCCACAGTAGCAGCACGAGCATATACTGTGTCAAGCTTTTGCTGTATATACATAATTACCAACACATTTCATCAGCGAGATCTAAGCATTGTTTTTACCATTCATTTTATCTAGTTTTTTTTATCACATTACCATACAGTCACATCATCAACAGTTTTTTTCAGACAAGTTANACAGGAGCAACACTGTTTTCTTAATAATTTTCCAGCCGTGGAAGAAGTTACATCCATAGAGGCAAGCTCAACAGTATGCTTCGTACAATAATCAGCTTGTGCCATCTTCGTGAAAGAAAAAACAGAAGTTGTTTCCACAGTAGCAGCACGAGCATATACTGTGTCAAGCTTTTGCTGTATATACATAATTACCAACACATTTCATCAGCGAGATCTAAGCATTGTTTTTTCCATTCATTTTATCTAGTTTTTTTTATCACATTACCATACAGTCACATCATCAACAGTTTTTTTCAGACAAGTTATTCACCCAGCTAGAACTAAGGACCACACTTAAAGCAGACAACCGTCAAATAAACCCTGCGCACATTCTTTCAATTGACGAGTCTCAGTCCGGCAACAGGTTCAATGTATTCTGTCTCGAGTCAAGCTAACGTATGTTAACTTTACACGTACAAGTGTGTCTCTTTAAGTTATCGCTTCTACCAAATTGTTGCACCGCACATATCATATGTTAGTTTTCTGGAGGTCGGTTTCTTCTAACATTCACCCTTTCACTGTAACGTGAATTGTTAATTTTACTGAACGTCTTGTCACTGTAATGTCATTGTTTTCCATGTAATTGATTATCAATCGGTAAAGGTTTGCATTTAGTCGTACACTTCATACTCGATTTCACAGTGCTACCCCTTCACTGCTGACCCCTCTCTGCTGACCCCTCACTGCTGACCCCTCAGTGCTATGTTGTAATTCTCTCTGTAGTGAGGAAGAGGGAAAATCTGTATGAACCTATTTGCTAAGTGGCCTAAGTGAAATTGTTCTCAATTGTAGCTGATATATTGTATCTAATGTCCTACCGGAACTCTTTCCCATGCATTTATTCTNGGAAGAGGGAAAATCTGTATGAACCTATTTGCTAAGTGGCCTAAGTGAAATTGTTCTCAATTGTAGCTGATATATTGTATCTAATGTCCTACCGGAACTCTTTCCCATGCATTTATTCTTCTTCCTCTTGGCAAATCTTCTGTATGCTAGCTTAAACACTGTCTTCGATTTCATACGTGTTATACAGAGGCACATTTGAGGTCTTGAATTCTCTCTTACTCTATTCATTTTCATGTGGTTCTGGTTTGGTATATTTATATTCTAACCATATATTATATTTATACAGCGCCTTATTTTTCCATCTCATATGTAAGTTGATATATAATAATCGGCTTCATAAGTTTAAGATATGTACAAATATCATGCGCCATGCCTAACGAATTATATGCCACATACATCTTTATTAGACAACGGAAAGCAGATTCTTTCAGTATGAATCCATTGTCATTTGGTAAGGTTGCAACCCACACAAGTTTAAGAGATTTATATGTACACACTTTTGCATGGTCGTTATAAGACTCCTGCTGGAATTGTATTTCGCGTCGCACTTCGTCTGGAGCGCTTGTTACTTGATAACATGTAAACTCATGACCACACTTATAACAGCAGCGAATTATAAGAGCACCTCTCATATTCTTCAAACTTTTCCAGTTTTCTCATGTTGATGGACACTATAACTTTTACTCAAAGTTTTGCCACTGTAGCAACATGAATATCTTGTTGCCTGTGGAGAATTGTTTGTAATGTTCATGCCCAGGTCCTATGCTGTCAATGGTGACAGTGTACCAGTATCCAATGCCGCAGGAGCCTGACCTTCACATGTTTCGGATACAGACAATACACTATATTGCTTAGCTGGCAAGGGAGAGAGTCCAACACTCGTTGCAAGATATATTTTTAAGTTATCACGTCGTCCAAATTGAGACTTGCACTGTTCACATGTTAAAGTAGATTGCTACAGGTTCATAGAACAACTACTCTCATGTCAACGGGCGTTGCAGCTTTTAGAAAATGACTTCTTGCAGAAACAGCACAAATGACTTACTAGAGTATTTTCCATCTTCGTTCNGCGTTGCAGCTTTTAGAAAATGACTTCTTGCAGAAACAGCACAAATGACTTACTAGAGTATTTTCCATCTTCGTTCGAGATAATACCTACTCTTCGAAGTACGAATAACAACAAAGACGATTCCACCAATTTCACATGCTGTATGTATGCATATGTCTTCATATTTCGTTAGTGAGATTTAGGTTTTTTTTTTTTATGTATTCTGTAAACATTAATTCAGCTAGGTATTGTAACTGGTTTACTAAACCGTCATGTAGCTACAAGTTTTTTTTTTCATTTCACACAGACACATATATAGCAGAACCACTGTATTACACCCCCTCCCCCATTATACACTTTCCTGCATTTTTTGCAACATTTTTTTCCCAGTCCCTTGAAAGGTTTATAATAGGGCTTTCACTGTAGCTTCAAATTCTGACAAAAACTTTAAAAATAAACCTGACNTTTTTGCAACATTTTTTTCCCAGTACCTTGAAAGGTTTATAATAGGGCTTTCACTGTAGCTTCAAATTCTGACAAAAACTTTAAAAATAAACCTGACCTCTCTCCTCCACACAGTGTTTTACATCTGTCATGCCACCGCCATTAGTTGCTATTTTTACTAAATATATTACCGCACTAGCAACATTGTTTCCTCCACATTGGTGAAGTATTCTGTACATTGTTCGCATGAAGGCAGAAGTTGGTGATGTAGGTGTACCAATACTCGATACAACAGCCACATGGTCGTCACAGATTTTTTTGCTACGCAGGTAGAGAAACAAGGGCTTTGCCCTTTTTGATACGTATGTTTAAGCTTTCTGTACAAGTGANATTTTTTGCTACGCAGGTAGAGAAACAAGGGCTTTGCCCTTTTTGATACGTATGTTTAAGCTTTCTGTACAAGTGAACAAACCTTGACACTTATTACATCGACAGCCTGTGCGACAGGGATTCAGCTTGCATTTATAATTTATATGTCTCTTCGCATTGCAAGCATTTGAAAATATCATATTACAGTAGTTGCATGGATGTCTAGGAGATATGACTAATCCAGCCATTGTTTTCGTCGTTGGGTACGAAGTCTTTAACGATGTTGACGGTTCGAATTTTTCTTTTGCAGGTATCTCCCAATCAAAAGCATGCTTTAATCTCAGCAGATACTGATTGACATGTGCAGGAAGGAGATCTTTGCATGTTGCAATATGTTTTTTTAAGCTGCCACGCCTTCGAAAATATGATTTACACTTGTCACATGATAAGATAACACGCTTTCTATTTTGTTGACAACCAGTCTAATGTTGATGGGCATGACAGCTTTTATAAAAGGTCTTCTTGCTGTGGTGACACAAATAACTTTCCCGAATATTTTCCATCGACGAAGAAGAGTATGTTCTCCGTAGCCACTATTCACTCATCGAAATCTGAATAGTAACTGTGTCGGCCAGCCTATACTAAAGCAATGATATATATTGCCAGTTTAACTATACTTTGAGATTCATGTCTATCGACCTCGCACCCCATACATCGAACTGGAAACTGGCTGCCACTATAATGTATTCACGGTAACTTCAAGATTTTCTGAAGCCCTGCTATAGATCTACTTTCAGGGACCCGATTATGTATCCTTCCGCAGTATGTAAACAAAACATTGCCATGTGACACCTGTCAAACGTTTTGCAAACAAAAACAGTGCCATGTGGGAACTCTCAAATATTTTGTAAACAAACAGTGCCATGTGGGAACTGTCAAATATTTTATTAACAGTGTCCATGTGGGAACTACCAACATTTATTTTTGAAGAGAAACAATGCCATGTAATCTTAACTGTCATATACTTTAATAAAATTCTCCAAACGTCTAAAAAAATGCTAATAAATTTAGCAAAATATTGTAATACATACAAAAAGGTAGATTGAAGTATATATCGGAACTGTTAATTATATAATTTAATTAAAGTTTACTTATTGTATTAAGATTTATTTACATATTTGGTGTAAGGAAAAAGTTAAATTTTACATAATAAACTTTTGGAAGTAGCACTCAGGTTAAAGATTTCACTGTGATAAATGGTACCGTATTTTATCACATATAAGTCGCACATTTTATTTAAAAAATTTTATTGAAAACTCGGGGTGCGACTTATAAGTGAGAAAAATTCCTCCAGCCCCGCACTAACGTTTCATTTACTACGAATTCACGGCCCGCGGCTCGATTTCCAAACTCTTCAGCGAACAAAATCACTTTCATTTTGAAACCTGCGGTGTAGGTACATCTCTGTTCCATCAAGAACTGTCGCGCTTCTTCACTGCAACATAAAAACAACACTATGCGGCGGAAAGACGAGTCACGGCTAACATTTGGCACTGAAGAACCAACGCTAATGTGCTGCCATCTCTTGGTCTCCACAAAAAGCTTTCGAAAATAATCGATTATCAGTTGGCGGCGACCAAAATTCGATTCCTTTGCATTCTTTGCGAAGGGAATAACGTAACGGAAATATTCAAATGCCTTTCTATATTTTGCACGTTTATTTGATAAACTGCAGAAATAACAACGCTAATACTAAAATTACATCTTAACCTAGAATTATCTTGTAAGTAGAAAGAATGTGTTACGTTAGTTTTATAACCACAATTCAGCGTCTCCAATATGGCGTGGTTATACTTCTGAAAAAAACGTGCCCAAACGAACAAGATGGAGTGTACGAGTCCGCTGGACAACAACTGAAATTTATTTAATTTCAATTAATAACGGTGAAATCTTTACCCATGAGTGCTACGTAAAAATGTAAATATATAGTTTAGCAATATTAACTTTACAATTACGGCATTAAATTTATACATATTAATATTTAACCTACGAACTATTTCTTTTCAGCTATAACCAACATGTCCCTTCAAAATCCGTTGTTAATTCGTACGGACTTTTAACAAATTATTATAATTTATTGAAAAAATATACTTAAAACTTAAAACAACCAATTTATATAGTGCTTCAGTGCTAAAAGCAAGACAAAACCTTTTTCCATATATATATATATATTTTTTATAACCAATTGAACATGTAACTCCTAGGGTGATATTTCAAAGGTTCTTTTCAAAAGTATCGAAGATACCGTGAATGGATTATACCAAGAGGAGATCAATAAGTGCGAGAACGCATCCTACTGATATTATTTTTAAGCATGAAGAACTCTGCAATTTCATTTTACAGTCTACCGTCATTTATTTGTTTCCAGCAAATTTTAATTTTTCCGGATGTACATATTTGAAGTGCCGTGTATATATATATATATATATATATATATATATATATATATGTATGTATTAAAAGTAGTAACTTTCGTATTTTCTGTCCCATGCATATTAAACCCGCCTTAAATTTTCTATTATTCATTTTGTAAGATTATAAAATTTATTTTTAACTTTTTATAAGTAGCTATTAAATATTTTTTATGCATATTTAAGGAAAATGTGTTAACATGAAAATGAAATAAAGACATTTAAATAGATGTAATATGTTATTTACAACACAAATAATATTACTACTTCACAAATAATTTTTATCTGATAACACATTCAGAAAATATTTCTACAAGGATCTGAAACATTAAGATGTTTTATTATACATCTATGTGTTAAAGTCAGTTCTATATTAGGAAAGTGTTTACCAATTATACTTGAAAACGGTCGGGTTTCCTATGTACATGCACACAAATTTAATTTCATTTCGAGTATAAAAATTTTCTACACCACAGTCTTCAGCCTTAATATATTATTTTTATTCAGAACAATTTTTACGTAATTAAAACTCTGTATTTAAAGTGTAAGTAACGAACCTGAGCCCTTGAAAAACATTTCTTCTTCCTCTCGACATATCTCAGCTATCTTCACCATTTCCTTTGATATTTCAAACATTACAAATGCACGTTGGAGGTCTGTAGTGCAATGTTCATCATCGTGCAGTTCTAGTTTAGTGTAGTAGCATTTCAGACATATATTATATACTCATTAGCAGTTGAATTAGACGAAATGACGCTGTGGGAACAGTGCCCAGCCACGCATGACTAGGATGATGTCAGGCCATAAACTGACCTTCTGAGCAACAGCAGAGTACAGATGGGGAAGAAACAAGATCCAAAACATTGATCGTGGCTAGATCGTTGGGACCAGACACATGTGGCACTCCATATCCGAAGTCATGCAGGCACTGGGATTTCAATTGACCACTTTGTCAAGAGTATGCCATGAGTATATGGGTTCGGGTAAAATCACTCCCACCAGGGACAAATGCATTGGCGTACAATGTATCTACGACAGGGGTCGCCGTCGGTTACCTTGCTTGGTAACAGCGAATAAACAGGCCACAGTGCAGCAGATCATTTGCCAATTCAATGTTGGGCCACAACGACCTGTTAGAGCCGAATCTTCCAGAACCATCTCCTCGTATGGGTTACAGAAGCCGCCACACTGCTATGGTAACCCCGCACACCACACATCACAAACCTCAACGATTAATGTGAGTGGAAACACAGCCATTGGGCCATCGATACGTGTATAAAGCCCACATGGACAGACGAGTCGAGGCACATTATGGTACTCGCCGATGGCAGGATACGAGTGCATTGCCAAGCACAAGTTGCAATAGATCCCTAGTGTCAGTAGGGTACCATTCAGGGAGGTGGTGGTGGTATCTTCATATGGTGACTGATTACAAGGTATGAAATGGGTCCCCGAGGTACACGTGCCATCGTACGTCACCGACGAACGATACAGGAACCTGGTGGCAGATCATTTATACCCATTTCTGCACCTAAAGCATCATGTAGAAGACCTGTACATACAGCAAAACAATGCACCCGCCCTCCACTACCGAATTGTCATTGACTGGTTGGATGAATACTCCATGATCTTGAGGTTGCTTGCCTGGCCCCCGAGGTCACCCAATTTCAATCCTATTTAACACATCTGCGATGCTGTCGAGAGGAATGTGCGCTCCGTGGATCTTGCTCGGATTGATCACCGTGCATTGTGGAGTCACTGGTATGCTGTATCGCCTCTGTCATCAGGGTGAAAGGGGGTGTGACATGCTACTAGGTAGGTATCTCTAATTCAGCTCCTCGTGAGTGTGTTTTAGAGCTTTGTGGTTTCCCAGCCCTTCTGCCGGTCACCTTAATGAATTTAGTATCAAACCTCACAGAAATGAGTAAATATCTGACGAATCCTTTGCGACATAAATCTTTAGACTATCGCAGAAAGCAGATTCATTAAGCACCAATCCATTTGCATTCGGTAAGGTCGGTACATTTGCAGGTTGGCGAGTAGGAATCATATACACATTTTCGTGACTATTATATGCCTTATAACATATATTTTTCCTGATTGTGTTACATCTCACATCGCAATTTTTCAGAAATGTTTGATATTACACAATACTTCAACTCACATCCAAGCTTTAAACAGCCAAGAGTCAAATAAACATGGCTCGTCTTCTTCAGAAGTTTCCCATTTCTGTCCCGTCGTGAATTGAATCTTTTGCTGAAGATCTTTACACTGTAGCAACACGAATATTTTGATGCTGAAAATGAATTATCCACAGTGTTCACATCCAGGTCCTAAGATCATGATGGCGACAGCACACTAATACCTGATGTGGCAGACACCTCACCATCACAAGTTTGTGCTTTTGGCAAAAAATGTTGGTTGCTTAGCAGGAAAAGTAACAAGACACAGACATTTTTTCAAATATCCGTTTAAACTGTAAGTATGTGCAAACAACCATTTCTACCTATACCATCTATATGCCGTGCAGTAGGGGGTTAAACTTGCAATTGTGCTGTATATGTCTCTTTGCATTGCAAGCTAGTCAAATGCTTTGTTGCGGAAATTTCAGAGATTTCTGAGCATTACTAACAATACCTTCAACTTTGCGATGGTCGAGTATGAAGTCCTCGGCAATGTTGTTGAATCAATTTTCGCTTTCCTCGGTACCATCACAGTACAAGGCGGTAATTTCAACATATTGATAGGTAGAGGAACAATGCTCTAATGTGTTGCGAAATGTCTTATGAACTTGTTACACCATAAAAACTGAGATTTGCACTTTTCACACGATAAGGTAGCATGTTTTATATTTAAAGTGCAATCAGCCTCGTGCCATCGGGCTTCGCTGCTTTTAGAAAATGCTTTCTTGCAGTAATGGCACAAATATATTTTTTGAGTATGTTCGTCTTCGCTCGAGACGGTGTTCTCTTTTCTCAGTTTGATTAACAACTGAGCTAGCCAGTCTAGCGGGGCTTAACTGCCACCATATATACCAGATGTCCAAAATTATTGTTTACACTTTTTGAATGGGAATAACAAAGAAATTATTAAAGATATCTGATGGGACTACTTGTATCTGACGCTTTAATGACAATGATGGATGTGTGCGAATATTAATAACAGTTGCATGTTTTCTGACGATCTGGGTGGATATGCGAAACTTCCTCGTCGGCCGATTCACATTTCATCAAATGTTTCATCCATAAGAATAACTGTACGTCTCGATTCTAATGTGGCAATGCACCATCCTGCTGAAAAAAATAATTGTCGTCTGGGTACAATTGATGAATAGCTTGCACAATGTTTTCCTTCAACATGGTAGGATAATTTTCATCTGTCACTAGTGTGTCAAAGAAGAATGGCCACAGAATTCCTCTGAGAGACATGCCACATGACACTGTTAACTCAGGAAGATAAACTGTTTGCTCTACCACAATATGGGAATTTCCATCGTCCCAGTACACACTGTTGTAGCAGTTGACAGTTCCATTCAATTTAAAGGTTGCCTCATCGGACCAAACAACCACAGTTTAAATGTTCTTTGTTGTTGCACATGTTCACAACCCACACACAAAATAAGATGATAATCTAGGTTGTTTTCATTCATTGCACGAAGTAATGAGGAAATGTAGGACCTCCATTTTACTTGCTTTAAAATACGATGGACACTTGATTTACTGACACCTGACTCATGTACAGCTTGCTGTACGGACATCAAATTTCAAGGGTAAAGCGTGAATGTGCACAACACAGCAACCACAATTCCTTCGTCCAATGTTATTCCCTTCCTGCTGCATCGTCATTTCTTCACATCACACACAGTTCTGTGACTCTCAAACTTTTCACGCAGTAATGTCATTATTACACGTGACTGTGCCGCTGTATCGGATTATGCCATCTATCGTCTCTGTGCATCTATCACTGTCTCATTTTTCCAAAAACACTTTAAAATCAACTTATGTTGCTTGAAAGAAAACCTATTCGCCTCCATAATTTCCTGTACAGGGGTAGTGCTGCCTCTCGTAGCTGGAGACAGAACATACAACAAAAGAAAGGCTACATGTGATCACACCCACCCAACATTAGCTATAAGAGACCAATACTGGTGCACTTTCATAAATCTAAAAAATTTAACAAAATATTAAAGACTAAAATTCTTAAAATTTTTACAAAATATTAAAAAACTTAATTATCGAAAACTTAACAAAATATTAAGAAACTAAAATTCACAACAATTTAACAATATATCAAGAAACTAAGAATGGGTTAAAATGAAAAATATTGAAATTACACTAATAAAAAAATATTAATTAATTAGAAAATTTTATATTGTACATTTATTGATAATTATAATTTTTATTGATCATTTATTACAAAGATAATAACAAATTTTATTGATAATTTTTAATTTTTAATAAGTTTAACTTATAAAACATGCAAAATAATTTTAAAACTATCATCTAAAAACATAAAAAATTCTCTTATAAAATTTAGAATATATAAATTGAAAATTACATGTTTTATATTTTTTATTTAATTCTAACTCGTGTAGTTTTACAAACTCGATAAGAGTTATTTAAGTGTTGAGCAATGAATCCATTTTTATTTATTTATTATAAATTTGGTTTAAATTATTTTAAAAATAAAGTTAAATGTTTATAACAAAAATTCAAAAAGTTAAAATTTTATTATACATTTTATAATTATATAAATAGAAAATAGAGAACCCAGAAAAAATAATGAACGAAAATAAAGTATTGTGTAAATGTGGAATATATATCCTTTAAAAAATTAATCGTGATATCTAAAAATAANAGAGTTAAATGTTTATAACAAAAATTCAAAAAGTTAAAATTTTATTATACATTTTATAATTATATAAATAGAAAATAGAGAACCCAGAAAAAAGAATGAACGAAAATAAAGTATTGTGTAAATGTGGAATATATATCCTTTAAAAAATTAATCGTGATATCTAAAAATAAAAAATCATAATGAGTTAGTATTTAATCAAATTAATAAAACTAAAAAATGTAAAAAGTGTGGTGAAATAAAATATATAAATAATTTTCATTTACACAAAATTAAAAATATAAACATATTAATACATGTAAAACATGTATGCACAAATTAATATGTAAAAAATTATATAAACAAATGCGAGATAAAATATTGGGAAAAGTACTATCTGATTATAAAATATATATTTCTAAAAAATTATTGTGAAAAACATAAAAAAATAAAATAATGCAATGAAATAAAAAAAATTAAAAAAAATTTAATATTGTTATGAAGCTAAATACATTCATTTGTTTGGGCCTCGTCATTACAAGAGATTAACAATCTCATTAATTTAAAAAATGAAGAATGAATATGTAAAAAGAGGAGAAATAAAAAAAGAAACCAGCATTAAATATGTAAATATTATAAAAGCAGTTTTTTTTTCAAATATTATTTTTTTTAATACATCACTTTGTTTTTTAAATTATCCATAAAATGTATTTCAAATTAATAGAGCAAACAAAATTGCAGTGATGAAAAATGAATTTAAGCAAATTTAACAACACATATATATATATATATATATATATATATTACAAATTAAATAAGGTATTAAAAGAACTTAAATATTTCTAAAATATATAATTAGAATAGTTATTTGAGATGTATAACAAAATAAGATTTAATTGATTTTATAGTTAAACATTATATTAGTAAAATTAATTATTAAACACAAATATCTAAAATTCTTCTTATTTAAAATCATGTTCACTTAGAGAATTTAAATCTTATATAAAAATGCTATAATGATGCATCTGATGAATTTTTTAAATTCCATAAATGGTGTACTCAAAATAAAAGAAAGAGAAAGAATTAAGAAACTAATTAAATTTGATAATAATATTTTTACAAGAAAATATAAATTTTATAACATTCAATTGAAAAAATCAATAATAAAGTGTATAATGATTTAATTTAAATAATAATAACTTTAATGTTCTATTCTGAAGAATTAATAATATACATAAAGAAAATTTAAATATAGAAACACACATTATTAGAAGAAAAGATACAGCTTTTAGATCAAGAATACAAACAGTTATAATTTAAAATGATATATATATATTTAGACCCTAATGAATTTTTAAAATCAACTAAAGGATAAATTATTAAAATAATTAATGCCACTTTAGATTCAAACAATTCTATAATATGAAATTAAATATTAAATGCTACATATATTATAAATAAAAACAAATTACAAAAAAAAAACAAAGAACTCAAAATGCAAAAATTTATAGATCAAATAATTTTTTAAAACCTTAAATAAATAATTAAATTATATTTTAGCAAAAAAAAAAAAATTTCAAGCACAAAAATCTAGTTGGTCATTGCATTCAATTAATATTCTATAAATAGGTGTTTATAAANAACAAAGAACTCAAAATGCAAAAATTTATAGATCAAATAATTTTTTAAAACCTTAAATAAATAATTAAATTATATTTTAGCAAAAAAAAAATTTCAAGCACAAAAATCTAGTTGGTCATTGCATTCAATTAATATTCTATAAATAGGTGTTTATAAATGTAATCCATTAAATGCTTAGTCATATATAGAATTACCAAAGCAAATTNAATGTAATCCATTAAATGCTTAGTCATATATAGAATTACCAAAGCAAATTAAAAGTAATAAGCTTGTATAAACATAAAACATGGCGATCAAAAATGTTTTCTTTGGTCGATGAAATCAGCATTCTATCAACTAGATAAATATCCAAAAAGAGTTTTCAAATATAAAAACACTGGTTTGGAAATTCATAAAATTCTTGAAAATTTTGAAATGCCAATGAAAATAACAGATATACCCAAATTTGAGAAGAAATCTAACATTTCTATAGATATATATTCTTATGATGAAATTATAATATTTATCCTTTACAGATAAAAGAAGTTAAAAAAGATAAACATTTAAATTTATTAAACTTTACTAATCATATAAATGGTCACTATTGTTGTATTAAAGATTTATTAAAAATAATTTCTAATCATTATAATAATCAAAAAAGTAACATTTTCTTTGTGATAGATGTTAGTTAAATTTTTCTAACAAAACTATTAGATAAACATGATGAATTTTGCTCAACAAATCAGGCAGTTAGAATATAAATGCCAAAATTTAATGAAATTTTTTTTAAAAATTATAATTGTTTATTAAAAATTAATTTTGTTATGTATACTGAATTTGTATGCTTATTAAAAAAATATAAACTCATGTGAAACATCTTAGATAATGAAATATCAAAAACAAAAGCCAGAAAAAGTTTATCTTATTATAATAAATATAGTAATGGCGATTAAAAAATCCTTTAAATATATTGGTAAGGATTCTCCAAATTTTAAATCAAATGTTAGTAAAAGAATGACTAGAAATTAAAAAGAAATTATTACTAAAATTTAAAAAAGAAACGATTAACACACAAAGAACTAGTATAACTTAACAAAGCAACTATATGTAATATTTTCAAATAAAAATTAGATAATGCACCTAAACCTCTAGAAAGATATATAAGTTACTTAAATATTAAATATAATTTTATTCAATACTTGATGCAAAAGGAAAATTAAATGAAGAACAAAAGTTTTATTAAATTAATATAGAGAGAAATCAAAACTTTTGCATAAAAATAATAATAAATTAATTTGGAAAAATTAAAGACCATGACTACTTAACTGGAAATTATAGAAGAGCAGCTCCTTCATATTGTAATATAAACTATTAAAATCCTACATTTTTACCAATGAATATATATAATTTGTCAGGTTATAAATCTCATTTATTTATTAAAGAACTAGGAGAACATGATAAAGATATAAATTAACACCTAATCATGAAGAAAGATATATTTTGTTTGCCTAAAAGTTAAAAACTGTTTTATAAAAAAAAGCTTAAAAAATTACAATTAGGAAAATGTCTAAATTTAATGATGGAGAACAATTAAATTTAATAACTAGGAAATATGTTGGTTCTTATGAATATATGAATTCTAAAGAAAATATTAAAGAAATTGAATCATCACCAAAAATTAATATTATTTAAAATTAAATAAACCACATATAAGTGATGAAGATTGCGCAAATAATGTGTGGGTTATATTTAATATAAAAAAATTAGGAGAGTTCACCAAATTATATTATAAATCAGATGTATTAATTTTATCTGAACTATTTGAAAATATTAGAGATGTTTGTTGAAAAACTTGCAATTGGGGTCCTTTTTGGTATTATACAGCTACTGGATCGTCATGGGTTGCTATGTTAAAATTAACTACAATTTTATTAGTCTACACAATTACGATATGGTTTAATTTTATAAAATAGTATTGGGAGGCGGAATTTAACAATATTGTCAAATTATGTTAAAGCAAATAATAAACAATTAGATGATTATTTTAAATATACGAAATCAAGTTATCCGAGAAAACCCACCGACCAGCTGCATCGTCCGGCACGATTCCCACATGCAAAAATCCAGGGTCGGCCCCGCCAGGAATCAAACCCATTTCGTCTTGGTGGGGAGTCGAGTAGTCTAACCACTACACCACCACAGTCCCAATAAAACTAAAGAATTATTATTAAACTAGTTTATGTTGGAGCATCAATATTAGAAATTTCTAAATAATTAAGGAATATGTTTTTTTTTAACTAGGAAACCAAAATATAAAAAATCTAGAGTTGTGTTATTAAGAAACTAGTAGTTTAATTTATAGTATAAGAAATAATGATTTTTATCTGTGTTTGAAAGAAATTAAAAACGAATTTGATACAAGTGATTACCCAAAAAATAATATATGTTATACCACAAATTAAAAAAAATAATTATAGGCAGATTGAAATATGAAAATAATGAAACAATAATGACAGAATTTGATGGGTTATGTTCAAAAATATATGCTTATAAAGTTGATAACAATGAATCTAAATGACCTCAACGAGTTCAAAGAATTAGTTGTTAAACATGAAATAACATTTGAAGATTATAAAAATTGCCTTTTCAAATAAAAGAAAATATTTAGAAAAACGAATAAAATAAAATATTATAAACACGAAGTCGATACAGTGCATACTTATAAAAGAGCTTTAATTTGTGAAAATGAAAAATAATAATTTTAGAAAATAAAATTGGTACAGTACCTCATAGCTATAATTGCAAATAAAATGTAAAACATTAAATAATTATTTAAAAAAATTAAAGTTTTTATTTTTAAAAATAAATTTATTAACATTTAATATTTTTAACAGTTACATATTTTTTCTAAATATGGTTTTTGGTATTCTAGTAAAAACAAATCTGGTGAAAATATTATCAAAACTTTTCAATCAATTTTTAATATAGGTATTCTAAAAATTTAAAAACCTATTATGGTAAAGAAAATTATAATAATAAATTTAAATAATTAATGGAAAATATTATAATAATCACTATTCAACATTAAGTGAAATTAAAGGACGTGTTTCTGGAAGATTTAATACACCTTTAAAAAATAAAATGTAGAAAATATTTACTTAGAATGTAAATTATAAACATGTTGAAATTTTAAATGAATTAATTAAAGAATATAATAATGCAAAACGTATAACTATAATATGAAAGCTATAGATTATAATAAATCAAATGCAAAATTCTTAAGTAATCCAGCAAATAATTATTTATTTGGTGAACCTAAATATAAAATTGGATATATAGTTGTAAATAGTAATATGAAAAAATACTTGAAAAAAGATATACAGCAAGTTTTTCTAATTTATGGTAAAACATTTTCATATACCCAATCTTAAAAATATTCAGCCACTTTTATTTTAGATTTTATAATTAATTGATATAAAAATGGTACATTTATAAAAATTTTAAAATTGTTGCATACTTAATAAATGGAGTAAAGATTCGATACCCCTTTCATCTTTATAGATTCTGATATATTTTGGTCTAACATTATTAATAAAAGCTTTCAAATACACAAAAGTAGAAATAACTTAAGAATGTATTATTTTTTTATATTATATTAATGTATTCCACAGAAAACAATATATTTTTAGAGTTAGTGGAATAAATTTCCTAAGTACGACAATGCGAAAAAGACATTATGTAAAGTAAGGGAAGTGATATATTAGTCAGATGGGAAGGAATTTCCTTAAAGCTAATGAAACTCTGATTGTTGAGAATAAAATTTTAATATTTAATAATAAAAATTCCCAAGAAATTATGAAAGAATAAAAGAAAGATAAACCATCACCCAGAACAGCGAAAACTTCTTATTAGATTGCCCATTTCACACTTGGTCAAAATAGTTTACTACAGTGAACACTGACATCGGTAGCATTAAAGAAGAGACAAGAGTTTATCCTACGTCGTTAGCCTTGATACACTGCCAGTCAAACTTACATATTAATTTCTGGTATGTCGGTTGAAATAATGGTTACCTAACTGGTCACCGAAAGTGATGCAGTTTGATTTGAAATTGCTTCTATCAATGCTTCGAGGCACGCATATTTATCTGCACAGTTCTCAGGTTTTAATTTTCATTGAAATCGATTGTATTTTCTTGTTGAAAATTCAAATGCTTAGCCTAACGTGAGTGAACATAGAGCATATGTATATTAAACCAACAATGTGTGGCACCTTGTTCCTCCTTGTTCCATTTAATTTTGTTGGGGAAGGTTGGCTTATTATCTTAGCGAATGTTCTATCCTACTAAGTATTGCCCTTTACTTTGTGACGCAGTGGCCGACCGGTAATGTGTATCTTGTGAATCTCTGTAATATGTAGCATCCGTATAGAACCAACAATTCTGTGGAGGGTTGTAATGAAGTAACTAAAAAGTATTTTATCTTAATTCACGTAAAGGAAAATCAATTTAACACTTGTTCAGGCGTGGTCATATCCAATGGGAATATAATACGGAGAAAAAAACGGGGAAACGGGAAAACTTATAAGCAGCTTTAGAAAATGTTTAATGTTGACTATCGCTGACCTGTAAAAATGTCAGAGAACTTTGGCATGCACAGAAATTTGAGTAAAAAGAGGAAAATACCGATGCAGGTTAATTATTGACTCAACTTAAATATGCCAAGAAATTAATTGTAAAAAATTCAATAAATGAAAACAGGAAATAAATAAAAACACCAGCGTGTTGCTTCACACACATTGCCAATCCAATTCCTATTTTAAGCGTGCAGAAAAGTTGCTAGCTTCTACTACAAACTATCTCCCCTACCCCCCTTCCGGCAAACTCATATAAATATCACACAGGTTTGCGGCAGAAGTTCTCACGAATGCATTTCCCACGCTACCGATGAGAAAACAGCCATCATTATTTAATTCTGACTGAGGATATTATTTACCATTACCGACGTTTTGATCTTCGTTTACTGATACCTATACTGTGAGATTCTATTTAATCTGCAAAAATTTCCAATATTCTTAACTAAATGCTTGTTATTTTCTCATTTTAGATAGTGAATACCGCACTTAATAATTACTTTAGACCCGTACATATATTTTCTACCGATTTTTCAGTTTCTTGAAACCGATTGGTTGGCGCTTTGTAAACTTTTCGTTAAACTGAAAATGCTCTTTTAACATGAAAAATTTAACTTTACTTTTATTAATTTAATGTGAACACGTCACTGCACAACGTTCACTTGAACACATTAACAACGCCACGTTACAATTTCTGTATACATTTAAATAAAATATAGCTGACATTGCAATTCGACCAAAAGTATTCAGGGCTGTACTCGTTCTCACTTTTAGGTTTTATTACGATTTATAGATATATAATCCTCCGATAAACTTCCTTTATATTCATTATAAATCTGTATTATCGTTAGTCCGAGGATAATCTTGTTTTAAAAGCATGGATTAATTTTTAGTCCATACCGAGGGTTAGATTAAATCTGTACTTGTACAAGATAAACATGGAGAATGTTAACGGTAATATAAAACAGGATGTGTGATGAATGCTAGCTGAAGGCAAATATAGTTTACTTTGAACCGAAAAGAGGGGGGGGAGGGGGGATAAGGGCTTAGTTTGACGATGGCTATCTATACATGTTATAAAACTCAACGTGTCTCTGTCTGTCTGTCTGTTAGTGCGCTTATCAATCGAGAACCACGTATTCGATTTACGTGTTTTTTTTTTNACGTGTCTCTGTCTGTCTGTCTGTTAGTGCGCTTATCAATCGAGAACCACGTATTCGATTTACGTGTTTTTTTTTTTAAATTCATAGCTATGTTCTCTGGCCAGGTTTTAGCATATATTTTGTTACGTAAAGTAACATAAGGNAATTCATAGCTATGTTCTCTGGCCAGGTTTTAGCATATATTTTGTTACGTAAAGTAACATAAGGAATAAGCAATGACGATAATAGTGAATCAAGTCGGAAAAAAGTTTGCCGCCAGCGCGCTCTCTTGCAATACGCTGTCTAAACCGTTAAAGATGGAACAGTATCATGTAGTAAATAATTGTGTAGAATAGAAAAGACCTAAAAAAAACTCCGCGGTAGCATATATCTATCTGTAACAGAGAAATACCAATAAGCGTTTTTACCATTTAATTTCTCAATTTTATTTATGCATTTTAAGTTCGACAACAAAAGGGTATGTCGTATCAATTCCCGCCTATACTTTAAGAGATATCAAAATTTTTGTGAAAAGGTAATTTTTCGCGAGTCGGTTGCCCGTACGCGGACGTGGAGAGCCATGGCGGCGGCGGGTGGGAGCGGGGGCTTTATTTAAAAAAAACCTAAACAATAATTCTGTAGTCCACGCGAGCGGAGCCGTGGGCACAGCTAGTTATTATACAAACCTATGCCACGTCCAATTTCTTACTAGGTACAAATAATAACTGGATAATATTTAACATGAATTTCTGATTAAAAATATTAATTAATGAACATTGTATAAATTACCGTGTAGTTAATGGATTGGTGTCACGATAATACGATGCTAAAGTGCAAATAACAGCGGTCAGGTTTCAAATGTGTATCGAAGGAAACATGTTACTTTTGCTATCTCTTAATTTTTAAAATATTTTTTTGTATAAATTGTTATGTTAATAACTGAAGCCTGGTCGATTGAAGACTGAGAGCTTCGACTAATTGTATTTGGTATATATGGCATTTAAACCTTGGAGTCGAAATTCAACTTGTTTTCGGTAACCTATGGTGAATTCATCCTTGGTATAATAGCATACAAAATTACTTGTTTTAGTAAACAGTGTGTTAACTTTAGTTGAAGAAATATAGTACTGACAGATATGTAGAAGGAAAAGCAGTTCAGTGTTGAGGCACAGAGCGGTTACCCGCAGCTTGAGTGGACACACTACTGCATGTTCTATATCTATATATTTATGAATACGGCGCCCACAATTCGGAGGATCCTATCTCTAGTTAAACCAGTGTTTAGAAACTGCGAGATCGGGCGCCAAAAGCCAATACCTCATTTGCGGGAGACTCTGAAGCAATGCCCTACTTTACCCCAGAGNACTGCGAGATCGGGCGCCAAAAGCCAATACCTCATTTGCGGGAGACTCTGAAGCAATGCCCTACTTTACCCCAGAGGATGTAATGCTTCATCGAACTGCACACAGTATTCTGCTGGGAAGAGAAACGAATGTGACTTTGCTCATTTGCTCTGCCGAACATCAATATCAGAAACTCGTCACGTGATCGGCAACTCTCCTCTAAAGTAGGCGTGGGCGTTATTTCACGTCACTAGTTTGTTATTGATCGATGCGCCTTTTATTGGCTTAGTGATCAATCGAGTCAAATGACAAGTAGTGATTCTTATAAATGGGTTATTATACTGTCAACTGTGATTGTTTGTAGACGTGGGTCGTTACGTCATTTTCAAGAAACGTAACGAAACTAGNACTGCGAGATCGGGCGCCAAAAGCCAATACCTCATTTGCGGGAGACTCTGAAGCAATGCCCTACTTTACCCCAGAGCATGTAATGCTTCATCGAACTGCACACAGTATTCTGCTGGGAAGAGAAACGAATGTGACTTTGCTCATTTGCTCTGCCGAACATCAATATCAGAAACTCGTCACGTGATCGGCAACTCTCCTCTAAACCTAAAGGTAGTTCAGCGTCGGCCGCCAGTGGGCAGGCTTGATGCTGCCATCTGTCCCGCAAACAGTACGCAGGCCTAACTGAAGTTCAGATGCCGCTCCGAGAGAGCACTCAACGTACTCAATAGACGCCTGGCGCTGACCGCAAAAGGGCGGGCTGGGAGATTTAAAAACATAACGTTTCGTTTGGTGAAGTCTGCTAGCTCAGTCCTTCCCACTTCCGCACATGTCCGTTTCTTGAACGGTACTGTACATTCGTGGGAGTCAAGAAATGTAATTAAACAATATTACCACATGGAAATAAACTAACGATATTTGCGCTTGATCCTCAACTTCTTGTGTTCCTATATTTGCCAAAGAACCATTATCGTAATCATAAACCATTTGTTGACGTTGAGTTGGAGGATTTATAACAACTGTTTATTCAAAGTTTGCATAGACAACTGACTGGATGTTGCTAAGAAGAGTGATAACCGCCATCAGGGCCATCGACAGAAATTTTGGGGCCCATCACAAAATTTCAGGCCCCCTTCACGAGTATCACCCTCAACTCTCCACTCAACCCAATATGTTTCCTCTCCCTTACTCATAAATCGTTTATCTGTTTATATTTATATAGTAGTTTATGGTGTGAGAAGCAAAAACTTTTCTAACTCTACCAAAGGAAATAATTTATATGTATAGTTAGCATTTGTGAAATTCATTGGTAGTTTACTAAAAGGCTAACTGGATTAGAAAAAAAAAAGTATTTTTTTTGGGGAGAGGGGTGGACAAAAAAAATTTCTCATAATTTGTACATAATTTGGTTTATTGTTTCTAAAATTTTACAAATTCAAATAAATTATTCCAAAGTTTACTGCATTATAATGTATTAAATACTACTATTTTAACTTTAAATTTTTTTCTAATTTATTACAATTATATACAAAGTTATACTAAATAAGTTATAAATAATTGAAATGAAAAACCATTCAGTACCAGTATTGTCGATATTATAATTTTTTACTGGTTTCAGTCTGCTAAATGAGCAATTATTTTCTGCAAAGGTCGCAGGGAGAGAAAACTTTAGGGAAATATCCCTCCAAGTGAATATTATAAATATTATTTAGTAATTTAGAAGACTAAACTAACTTTGAGTATTTAACGCCCCTGATTAACTAACATATCCTGTTTTGCCTCTATGCTATGGCTAACCTCAATTACCATGCACTATTTATTCATTGTATCGTGAGCAAAAATATTTATGTGAAAATTAGAAAAAATAGATTTGTAGAGAAAATTAAATTTATTGTAATTAATACTGAAACGTGATCATTAAATATACGGGAACTAGTAATTAAGAGTGTCGAAGTTTGTAGCATTCAATTACCAAAAGCTAATTAATTTTTCAAAATCCATTTTAAATATTGTATCAGTAAATTTTTGCAGAGAATAAAAGTGTTCCTTTAAATAGCACTAACTTTAGGTATCGCTATCTCAAGGTTTTGTGGAATTCAAAGGTCGAAAAAAAATTTATTTGAATAAGTTGATTCATATTTAAATGAAGAATTTCGTTATCTGTTGTCTTGATAACATGAAGAACAGGGTTATGCGCATCAACTCGTTCTACAGCTGGAAAAAACGTCCTACGTCGTATAATCGACCTTCCGGATCTGATCTTCTC
Organism: Clitarchus hookeri; assembly: GCA_002778355.1. Classification (NCBI taxonomy): domain Eukaryota; kingdom Metazoa; phylum Arthropoda; class Insecta; order Phasmatodea; family Phasmatidae; genus Clitarchus; species Clitarchus hookeri. The sequence goes on along the minus strand of NQII01000026.1, from coordinate 232,877 downwards.
TACAGAAGACTCTACAGAATGCTTCAGTAGATCATGGTGTCTCCAACCTCCCGATGGTTTTCTGGAACTCCATATTTAATATGTTGCACACATTTCTTGCCTAAAATTCTTAGTTATTTCTGCCAAGTTTTTTCTTTTTGAACATTCCATAAATAAAACGATTTTTAAAAACTGTTGTCACATTACTTTTTTCATTTATTAATTTTTTTTATCAAAGAAACGTTGCACAGCGAAATTAAGTTACACTGGTGGGAAATGGAAAATGAACACCCGGACGAAATGGCCCCACATGAACGGAGGTTTTATTGAATAATTATACAGATTGCCCACTGTATATAATAATGATCACAGGGTGGTAAATTTGTGGACAGAGGCTACATAGTGTTTTGAACAACAATGTCAGTATCTTGTGTAGCCGCCTTTAGCGACGATGCAGTCCTGCAGTCGTGCGTAGAGACGATAATAAAGGTGTCGGATGTCATACTGGGGAATAGTGTTCCACGCTAATTCCACCTGTTGTTGCAACTGCTGGAGGTTTATTGTCAGTATTGCAGACCGCACCAAACACCATCTCATCATGTCCCACACATGTTCAATGGGGGACAGGTTGGGTGATCGTGCTGGCCAGGAGGTTGACGAACACCTTCTAAAGTGCGCTGGGTAACACGAGAAGTGTGTGCACGGGCATTCTCCTGCTGAAAGAGGACCTCTATTTGGCGTTGTAGGAATGGCAACAAAATGGGCTGGATGATGTTCTGGATGTAGCGTTCACTGTTCAGTGCTCCCTCAACAAACACCAGAGTCGTACGGTCATTGTAGGCTATTGTCCCCAAACTATGATGCCAGGAGTTGGTCCTGTATGTCGCTGCCGTATACAATTTCCACTGTCCTGGTCGACGCCTCACTCACAAACTAGCGCCAAGGCAGAATCTACTCTCATCACTAAACTTAACTCCGCGCCATTTATCTTTATAGTTGTGTCGTTCGCGATACCACGCGAGGCGGGTAGCACGGAAATGAGGTGTGAGAGGAAACCTGGTGAGCGGCACCCTTGACCATAGCCCAGCGTCCAGCAAACGGCTGGTGATGATCCTAGCTGACATCCTGGATGCAACAGTAGCCCTAATCTGTGCGGCGGTCGCCGTGCGATAAGCATTGGCTGCTCGTCTGATGCGGCGGTCCAGGCGGGAACCCGTATGCCGCTGTCGTCCGAAACCAGGTTGACGATAATGTGCACCGTCTTTAGACCAACGGCACAACAAATGGTGCATATCAGACTTCACATCTTACGCGTTGGGCGATACTTCGGAAGAACCATCCAGCCTCTCTCGGGCCCCCAATACGACCTCGTTCAAAGTCCGTTAATTGCACGAAGTGTGATCGTCTGTACCGTCGTGGCATGTATACAATGCCTACTACATACAGGCAAATATTTGAAACAACAGACTAGTCTTTCACCGAGTCAAATACAGTTGTATTGGGCTAAGCGGAGTTATGTCTAGTACGCGGTTCTTAACTCAGTTCACATTACAGAACTGTTAATTATTGCACGTACTGCCCTCTGTCAGTCCCCTATGCACATATGGTATTCCTATATCACCGATTTAGTGGTGTTCATTGTTCATTTTTCACCAGTGTATAATCGTTACAAGTCTTAAGTACTCCTTAAACATACTCCTGGAAACTGTTTTCAGACACGCTATTTCATATGCTAGTGAAGATGTGGAGACCTTACGATATTTTTCAAGTAGAAAGCTACACTTTTCCTTGATTTTATTAGTGATAAACATTTTCAAAATTACAAACGAGCAAGGGCCGAGGAGGGGGGTGGGAGGAAATCACAAAAATTTCATTCAAACTTTTGAAATTTTGATTCAATTGAGATGATCATGTCTGAAATGGGTAAAAATACGTCTTTTTTAAAACTATCTCCTGGGCTGACGCTGACGATAGGCATCTTTTTTTATCCTCTGGTCTTCATCTGTTCGTTCTTCTTTAAGTTCAGTTGAAATATCCATAGCAGTCACAACCACCGTGCATTCTTATAGAGTTTAGTCCAATTATCTCGTAATGTTTACATTTATTTGATAGTTCGTTAATATGTTCTGCTGCTGTATCAATAGGTAGTGTTCTTATTTGAAGAATAAGATTTCTCGATCAAAACACTCCAGGATTTTGATCCAAAGGGATGCCAATATAAGGCTTCTGAAGGAACAAAAGTAATCATGCAAACCTATTGCTTCTGAATGACTTTATTTGTTAAGTTGTTGCCTTTTTGTGGGTAAAAAATTTCGTCTAAAGCATCCAGGACACTTTGAAGATGTCTCACTATAGAGCGAACAGCTTCCTTTCTTGAATTCCACCTGTGCCAGATTCTCTGTGTAAGTAGCATCCAGTATATTGTGTCATTATCCAACATTTATAGGTACTTGCATTGATTAAGTTGTAAAATGGATTAACGCAGCCAAAAAATGTTACCGCATCTGTACAACACGATGCAGAATAATGAACTCTGACTAAGTTAAGCGAACGTACTGCACTGGGAGAATAAATCATTGAACTGCTCTTCTCCTTCATGTGTGCTTGGACGCCTTTAAACTTGCCAGACATTTTGCTGGCATTGACGTACCCTTGTCCAACACATTCAGATATATCGAACCCATGGTGTTCTAGTATAATCATTAATTCGTCCACAATTTCCATTCCACTTTTTGACAACAATAAAAAACTCTATAAACCCTTCTCAGGTGGTAAATTGCCAAGATGCTTATTCTTGGGCACATAACGAATCATTTATACAATTTTTTTCTAGTCGTGATATGTCAGGAGTGGAATCACAAATTATGGAATAATAGTTTGATTTGTTTATATCATCCAATATTGCGTTGAAAACATTTTTACCACACATATTGATGAATTCACTTTGAGTATCATGGGACATGTAATGGTTTTTAAGTCTTTTCTCTTAAATTTGNCAAATTATGGAATAATAGTTTGATTTGTTTATATCATCCAATATGGCGTTGAAAACATTTTTACCACACATATTGATTAATTCACTTTGAGTATCATGGGACATGTAATGGTTTTTAAGTCTTTTCTCTTAAATTTGGCTCTTTTCGACTTTTTTAAGTGGTCTTCAAGCAGCACACCATATTGCGAAATCAGTTCAAGGCATCCTAAAAGGCTACAATTATGAATATCTCCAACTTTTGAAGATGTTCCTCGAAATGGTAAACCTCGACTACCAATAAAAATGGTTACATATAGAAATTGCCTAAGTAAACGCATGATTATCTCTCATTCTGAAGCGTATTGATTCAGAATTTGACAATCGATAGCTACAGATACTATAGTAAATTGTCCAAGAGTCCTGCACTGCAAACAATTTTTGTCTGTGCTTTAACTCCTCCCATGTTCTGCTAGCTTCCTGTATAGCTTATACCAAATATTTTTCGTAAAGTTAAACCCTTCGGTTGAAGCGAGATAGTTTGTGGACTTGATATCTCTTGTGAATGAAGTAAACAGTCTGCATGGGACGACACAATTAAACTTGTGGGTTGNTTAAACCCTTCGGTTGAAGCGAGATAGTTTGTGGACTTGATATCTCTTGTGAATGAAGTAAACAGTCTGCATGGGACACAATTAAACTTGTGGGTTTTTGAACTGAATGAAACAAGTCAAGTTTTACATATTTGAAGGAATTAGTTTTGCAATCTCATATTGTGATATTTTCNTTTGAACTGAATGAAACAAGTCAAGTTTTACATATTTGAAGGAATTAGTTTTGCAATCTCATATTGTGATATTTTCAAAGTTACATTAATCAATTAAGCCAGTTGTTAAAATTATTTTTTCTTAACTCCGGGTTACTGGGTTCCCCAACTCTTAAAAATGTTTTAATCGCATTTATCATTTACAACACATAAAACATAGTTAACATACAGGTGTATTAATGTATACTTCCACATAATATAAAGTTTATAAAATTATTACTTGCGTTCCTGTAATATAATTTTAAGAACAACCATAATTTCGCTTTAAGTTATCTCTTCCACTTATAAACTGTTAAATAATGCGACATATTGTTACATGTTACTGGTTTGCATCGTTTCCGTTGCCCCATAATGCTCGAGCGAGCGAAACAGAGTACCAAGGGCAAAGTGGCACCGAAATAACTGCGCGGCGATTCACAAAGGCGAGCCGCTGCATGTGCCAGATAAGCCTATNCAAGGGCAAAGTGGCACCGAAATAACTGCGCGGCGATTCACAAAGGCGAGCCGCTGCATGTGCCAGATAAGCCTATAGGAACCTGTGAGCTCCTGAACTTCAGTAGATTCAATTTCTGTAGTTAATTTTGAAAGACAGTTCTGATGATCGACCTTGCCTCTCTCAGCGAGACCCAGGGCGCGACATTAATTAAGGCTCGGCTTCTCCTATAATGCAGAAATTCTTCGTTTTCATGTCATAATTTCAGTTTAAGAGGTATTACTGGAAATGTTTGATTATAGAAAATGTACAATTTACAAGTTCTTTAATACTTCTGTATCTAATTTTCACTGTGTTGTTTCCTGCTTGCAAAAAGGCAGGACCTTATTCATAAAATATGAATATGTTCCTAACTTTTTACAACAATCAAATAACACGCTATGAAAACTAAGCACAAAAATATTAACCAACTCACAAAATGTAAATTCTACATGGCCAGCAATTAATATGACGCGAAAACGAAAAATTTTTGCAAAAGGGGTAAGGCGGAGCCTTAAGCCGAGACGGGCTTCTGAGCCGAAAGTCTGGAGTTCGGAGGATTGTACGAACGAAGACAGCGAAGCGACGAGCCAGCAGAGCGACGAGTGGCGGCGAGAGTGACGAGCGGAAGTCAAGTCTGCGGACTGCGAGAGTGAGACTGACGGACGGAACTGTTGAACTGGATGAGTGAGTGACAGACATTTCGAATAATGGCAATAGACAGAATTAGTATGTGTAAATAGGTAATGAGTGTGAATTAAATTACTGTAACCATTATAAAGACAGTGGTTAGGATTTTAATTGAAATTGAGATATACATTTGATTTGATATTACGCACACTGAGAATAACAAGAGCAATAGTGGAGATAGGTAGTTAAATGTTGTAAATAATACACGCAACTGTGTGAATAAATTAAAAATCAGATCTAGTTCTTTCATTTTTATTAAGACTTCCATTCCTCACAAACTCGGATACGAAGAACCTCTGGCATCTTGGAACAATATTTAAGGAGCCTGCTTAGTTGTCATAGATGTCTCATTGGAAGCAGCTCTGTATATTCTATTTTTTATGGAAGTTATACTTATTTTGGTGCGTTGAGGGTAAAAGTTTAGTGTGCAGCGGAAGTTGCGCGCGCACAGTGTAACGAAACTCGACAGTGAACGTGGTAGGGGTATTACCCAACGCGCATGCNGCAGCGGAAGTTGCGCGCGCACAGTGTAACGAAACTCGACAGTGAACGTGGTAGGGGTATTACCCAACGCGCATGCGCGTATCGTCTAGCTATATACAAACGCAAGGCACACAAGTATTTAAGTATTTAAGGTTATGCGCGTATCGTCTGTGCCGTGATAAATTTGTTACTGACAAAAATTGTACAGTAAAATTTTGAAAGTGTTTCCAAGTATTTGAGGTTATGCGTGTATCGTCTAGCTAGGTATATACAAACACAAAGTACACAACATAGCACGTGGTTATATTTAAATCCGACAGAAAATCAGTTTATGTAATAAGCAAATTGAAAAACATTTAATTTATATTAGTAATTCATTGTGAATATATATGTCGTATTAAATAATGTTACTTACATTGTGCTGTGAAGAATTTGTTAGTGACAAAATTTGTATGGTAAAAATTGTATGGAAAAATTTTGAAAGTGTTTTCAAGTACTTGAGGTTATGAGCGAAAATTTTATTTTAGTCAAGCCAAAGAAGTATAATTTCTAACGCACGTACGTGAGTACACGCACCTCCTTTTTTAAACTATGAATCAAAGTCTATATTTTGTGCCACAGTCGTAAATTTGGCTATTGAAACATAAATGTGGTCGTTGAAAAGTGTGAAAATCAGCAAAGATCGCTGTAAGAAGCCCTCTGTTTAGGAATATTTATTCTTCTGTAAATCAGTGTTTGAAACTATAGCGACACTTCTGTACATTTTTTTCCATATATTTTGCTGTATTTAAACCCTAGAGTCGCCGCTTGAAATTCTACGAAACAGAATACGCGCGAAGCTTGTTTATACTAACTTATTTTCCATCGCCGTTGCGATATTTCCTTACATCCGGACGTGACCTTGTTCGTTTGAATTGTTTACTGAGGAAGTCCATTTAATGTTAATATTAAACATGTTCCAATATTAACTGCCACAATAAGTTATCGCAGTTACACGACATCGAAATTAAGTTCTGGTTAAAAAAAAATTACTACGTTCACACAAAAATAAATAGGATAACACAAACTTAGAACCTTGCATTACAGGAGTTTTTGAATGATCCTTTAGAAATGTGCAGTAAGTTATGATGTCGTCTCATGTAAGCCTCAACATAAATTCTCCCAAATGCCATATTTTCAGGGTATGGACTCGCCATGCTGACTTGACAGAAGCTTACAAGTTCTAGATTGGGTGCAACACTAATAATGCCTATCCCCACTTCTGCTCTGCACAACTCATCAGCCATTGCGAACTTCCTCTCCTTCCTCATACTGGACTGATAATTAAAACTCAATGATATTTGTAATTTTGATGATGTCACATAAGAATATACACTTACCTATATGTATTTTTCATTGTGTAGTGTCTTTTTCTATCTATTCACGTGGTTTTTGTTGATACAAAAACACATGCATCAGTGGTTTGTGAAGAAGCAACTGATGTACAAATTGGTGTATACATATTTTGGTAGTATTATATGAAAAAAACTACACANACGTGGTTTTTGTTGATACAAAAACACATGCATCAGTGGTTTGTGAAGAAGCAACTGATGTACAAATTGGTGTATACTTATTTTGGTAGTATTATATGAAAAAAAACTACACTTGCTGTGTTTAAAAAAAGAAGAAACTACTTATTCTTACAAAACAATTAAAGGTTTTCGGTTCAACTATTTTTAAATACTTTTGGCATTTAAATTTTTTGAGTTATTATTTTGCATAAATATATTGCTCGTTGTTTATCGCTGCTGGACTGTCCTTCATACCTCACTGTTATATTTCTTTCACAATTTGAAGATTTACTACCAATAAGATTTTGATTGAAATTTTCCCTTTATTTGTGATTGACAAATGTTTTGTCTTATCCATAACTTTGTTTCCATTATTTAGTATCTACTTCCTGGTGTCTCCTGTTATTAACATTATACAATAATCTACAAATGCAATATTCTATAATCGAAATAGTAGCTCTATTTTAAAATATCCATTGAAAGCTAAGTTTCACAAGTTGGGTCCTATAAACAAGCGCTGTGGACTCTTTGTATTTTGTCCTTTAGTCATTTTTATTGTACATGCGAAGTCATTATTTTCTTCCCATCGTCATAATAAATATTATTTAAATGTATAAAACCAATGTAATAAAAAGTTTTGTTCCTTCAGCATGTTATTTAAGAACAAAACTATTTATTATTACTAATTTTAGAATGGTGGTTTTTTGTCAGGTATTATCATTAACATAGAAAGACCGATTTAAGGAAATAATTCATTATTTAAAAAAACTGTATTATTTAATTTTGATTCAAAATTTTTGAAATCATTATAAGTATAGCACATTTAATATTACAGTCCTACATTAAATAAAAATTCCAGATATCTTTTGTAAATTTCCTTTTGTTCAATTTTTGACACGAATATTTTTCGAATTACTCTGATAAAACCTTAAAGCATCTAATCTATTTTCTTGTTTGAAAAATAGTAATCAATAACTTTATACTGAATATTGTTGAAATTATATTTCATAGCTTAAGTAACATCTAAGCACCAGAAGAAAATTTCCTAGCTGAAAATTTTTATAAGCTCTTCACGGTAAAGTGAGCAATTTTGTAAGCCTAGTTGCTTTTTCCTTTCAGCCATTTTTTATCCTCTAACCAACTTTTTAAATTAATATTGCCACATTAGTAATAAACACAGTGTGTATATTCCACCGCACTTGGAAGTTAACACATAAGGCTTAAATAAAATATATTTATTGGCAATTATTCCAAATTAGTAGCCTTTCAAGTGCTCACTGTACCATTAATAGCCCATAAAAATTAGAATTATTAAGGACGTTTGTATTTTCTATTTTTCCTTTCATTAAATTTTTTGTTTTAGCTACATATCAAAAAATTGCCACTTAATTTTCTATTTTATAATTTTATTGGAATTTACACAAGCTCTAGTAGATTAGTCTTAATCATCTGTAGAGTTTATAACACAAGGATTTCTATAAATATTATTTAAAGCCAGCCTGGTAATAAATCCCATTTTTCTCTTGTAACATTAAGTGTAAATACTGTTAAGTTTGTGGCAATAAAAATATGTATCTAATTTTTTATCTAATCCATTAATTTGTTGGTAGGTAAGATTTATCAGCTGGCGATATTACTTAAACCATCCATAACTGTTGATGCAATTCCTAGATTATCTAAAACTTCTGTAACATTTTCATGTTTCAAAATCACCTTTCTTGAAAACTGAAAAATAAATCGAACAGGCATAATTTCAAGCTGCTTTTGCACACTTTTCATTTTCATCTCTTTCAATACGTTTAAATATTTTATAGACAAATACATTATTTATAAAATAAACGTTTATGCTATAAACATAAAAAGTACAATTAATCTCAGTATTTTAAAAATAAATTTAGTGAAGAATAATATGAGTTAAAATTTGTTGGTACAGTTTTCTTATAGGTCACACAAAAATAAAAATGTATACGTATTAACTTTCAGTTAATGGTAAAAAAAAATTAATTTAACAATAATTATTTTAATTTGTTAAAAAATTAAACAAAATAATTTTGAGAAGACGTATAAGGCTAGAAATCATGATAAATATTCTGAAATTCTTTTGACAACAAAAAGTGCATTTCATAAATACGTTAATTAAAATTTTTAGGAAATATACTACCTACTATTCATAAATCAATATTAGATACATTTTTCAGACCAGATTCGAGTACTGTGCCGAACATTCCAGAACGACAAATATAAAAATTAGAAATTGAAATAGGAGTAAAAACAAATGAAAAAATACATTATACGATAGACGACGTTCGACAACTTGTAGACCTAATTTCATTAAAATGAAGGGAAGAAAATTGTTTAAATAAGAATTATTATAATACAGAATATAGTTCTACCAATATTTCAAATACATTTTCTTCAGTGTTACTGTTAATCGAATAGGATTCCGTATTTTACACGTGTTCTGAATGCTATTCCAAAATCAATTTAATTTTTCTGAACATCCTGGAAAAGTAATAATAAACCATGATTTTAACTCGTGGTATATATTTATTACATTTAATTTTCGTACCGGTAATTAAGAGAAAGCATTTAATGTGGAAATATGGGATGAAAATGAGATAATATGGCAAAGGACATTTTATTGAATATAAAGATAACAATTATTTGGAATCTTGGCACGAAGAGTACAGTGTTCTTCTCAAAGATGTGAAAATGATAATAAAAATTAAAACAAGTCATTTTATAAAAAAAAAATACTTCTGCTGCTGTTGCATTAACATTTTCACATAAAAAAATTATATGAATGGGAATAAGAATTTGCCAAACAATTCATAATTATTAATTAAATAAAAATTTATAGTTTAATTTTACATATTTAAATTTTTCAGGATATTCAGAACAGTACATAAATTTAATAATCAATTGTGATTTACATAATTTACATTTACGAAATATAACTCTCCCCAGAAATAAATGTATCAATTGACATCCAAATTTCTTAAGCAATTCAGAATATAAAAACAAAGAGCTAAAGAAACTCGATTTGATTAATTAAAATTGACCATAAATGAATCTTGCTGTATATAATTATGGCACTCAGATTTATGATATGAAATGAGGAATTTTGTTAAATTTGTAATAAGAGTTCTGTTGTCTACTAGCTTACTTCTTCCCTCTGATACTCATTACAATAGATTTAATCCAACATTTGGTGTGAAGCAGAGGCTTGTTATGTAAAACGAGCAAATCCCTTTTGCATATGCAATAATAAAATATTGATAGCATCAACAAAAAATAATATCAGACGAATCATAAAATAATCACGAGGTACTGACCTGCACACAGCACATATGAACCACCCAACAGCTAATCTACTGTAACAATTATACCGAAAACACACGATAGTGTAAGGCTGTGTATAATGTAAAATAAAATTTCTTGTTGAGAAAAGGTTTAACACATTAATTTATTACATAGAAATAAAGATTTAATGCTGACTTCATGTAATTGTATATTAAAAAACCGATTTGAAAGTCTGATGTAGAAAATGCTACCTTCCTTACAATAGTTTATTGAGAAATAAAAATTATAACTAAAATGAACATTAATATTGCTTATTGAGGCGTGNAATTATACCGAAAACACACGATAGTGTAAGGCTGTGTATAATGTAAAATAAAATTTCTTGTTGAGAAAAGGTTTAATACATTAATTTATTACATAGAAATAAAGATTTAATGCTGACTTCATGTAATTGTATATTAAAAAACCGATTTGAAATTCTGATGTAGAAAATGCCACCTTCCTTACAATAGTTTATTGAGAAATAAAAATTATAACTAAAATGAACATTAATATTGCTTATTGAGGCGTGCTAAACTCATAAAGTCTTTTGTCAGTGTGTATATGTAACAAGAATAAATAATTGAACTATCTCAAATATTAAAAATTCTGTCTAGAAATTATTACCTTTAAATGTAGTGGTTTCCTCCCAAACTAAAGGTTTTTGCAGTAATTCAAATCCAATCATGAAATGTGAAAAGGACAGTGTGTCGCTAGCATTAGGGCACTCTTATCAGGTCACAGGATTAGATACAGTATATAACCATCTGGACGTTAAATCATCCAAATAATATGAATCCTGGATAACAATTTATACTAAAACAAGAATGGCTCGAGATATAGGCACAAATCTAAATTGTTCGTGAATTCAGTGTCGGTATAGCGTCACTCATCTTGAAGCTTCCTGAAAAGGTGCANTAGTGGTTTCCTCCCAAACTAAAGGTTTTTGCAGTAATTCAAATCCAATCATGAAATGTGAAAAGGACAGTGTGTCACTAGCATTAGGGCACTCTTATCAGGTCACAGGATTAGATACAGTATATAACCATCTGGACGTTAAATCATCCAAATAATATGAATCCTGGATAACAATTTATACTAAAACAAGAATGGCTCGAGATATCGGCACAAATCTAAATTGTTCGTGAATTCAGTGTCGGTATAGCGTCACTCATCTTGAAGCTTCCTGAAAAGGTGCAACATAGTAGATTGCACTCCAAATATTAAGTCAATTAAGCAATGCGAGCCTCTTATTAATAATCTCGTGTTTCCTGTTGTTACAAATATCATAGACTTATCCCATCAAAATATCCATAGCAATGCATTAACATGAACAAAATTTGTCTCTTTCATTTCATGAAATAAGTCCTATTTTATTACAGTCTAGCCGGTCATTCCCAGTCACTGCTCTTCGCCATAGCTTCACTCTGTACTCGTCGGCCCCTGCACCATCGTCTGTTGTCGCCCAATTCGTCTATACCTCACACTTACTCGACACTAATGATCATTCAAGACTCCGACACAGAGGCACGCCGCAGATTTTATAGCTAAAGTGATTTGACCGAGGAGGTTTTTGCATCTCTAGTAGTGCCACTGTCACCGGAGGTAATGCCGAGAAGATTTGCGCAATTCCCCCNAGACAGTACAAGTTAAGGTAGAGCACTTCTTTGCGTTGAAGAGCTAGTCAGAAATAGCGAAAGACTCTAAATTCTGAGGTCATGCTATCACTTTAATTTATAATAAAATGATTCTACAATGATCTCGTGAAAGAAAATACAAGTTCAGTACACAATTAACTTTTTCAGCTAATATTTTGACTGACTTACAATGACGCAGAAGGGTTTGCAACCAAGCTACTAATAAAACCCCAACTCACACAATCGACGAACTCAGCACTTACCACTGTATTCTTTACGCAGTCTTGTAGACAGTACTCGACCAAGGGCTCTCGCTAGGCGCTGGTGCAGTCTTCCCACCTGCCACAGGCTCTCGCAGTACGGCAGTATGCTAAGACCTTGCCCCTGTCTTGTGCGTGCCTTGTATACGTGGCGTCGTCCTCATTTCTCGGTGTGGCAGCTCTGTTTACCCACGTCTGTTAAAACATGCATACCCCTTCAGCTCAGTCACCTCTCTGCTGGCTCTTTTGTGCTCGCAACACCAGGCAGGTGTGGTACGACCTCCACATCACCCCTCTGCAGGGAACTGTTGATCTCGTCTTGAGGAGAGGCAAATGCCTGAGGCAATGAGGGAAGAACGTGGAGGTGAAGTGGCAGAATATAACACTCTTCTAGTCAGTTCATTCCGAACAGACTCTGCAACATGTGGACTTTCGTTGAGAACCAATTGGTCAATGTGGACAACTTTAAGCTTCGCCTGAGAGCGTCGATGACAAATGCCAATAACCACATCGTTTACCTGCTTCAGAATCCTGTAGTGCCCTTCCCAACGTTTCTGTAGCTTCGGACACTACTATTTTCGCCTTTGTGGGTTGTACAGCTATGCAAGTGGTCCTTCTTGAAATACCTCCACTGATATTCTCCAGTCATATCGCATCTTCATCACGTCAAATGCCGACTAATCTGCGACATATATCCCTGGCATATTCTGAATGACAACTCCCTCTTCTATCGAACATCCAAACAGCAGGTCATAACTAGGGAGGTGTAGCTTCGTTCCAAAGAGCATTCTTGATAGTGTTACTCTTGTATGCTCTTGAACTGCCGAGCAGTAATTAAGGGGAAACAATCACAAATTTGAATCTCAGCCATTTTGGCTCTGTCTGCCATGAAGAACGGCAGGTACTGCTCAACAGTGTGGTTAAGTCTCTAGACCATTACATCGGACTGAGGGTGCAAGGCTGTAGACAAAGCGATATTCATCCCCAGAATCATTGTTACTTATTGAAACACAATTTTAAATATTCGTCCATGGTACGAAGAGTTTTGGGGGCTCCCCAAACCTTGAGAAGACAAGCTGTATGAGTGTATTGACAACGGTACATTGTTCTTGGTTTGGTAGTGGAATGAACTTAGGCCGCTTACTGAAGTAATATTGGGCCACCAATATATACCGATTACCTCTCTCTGCAACAGGAAAGGAGCCCAGAATATCTACTGCTATCTCTACGAATAGGGCTTCAACATTACATTTCTGTATGTGCCCTGTTCCCCTAGACCATGGTAATTTTCTTATAGTGCAGATGTTACACATTTGGCACCGCTTCTCAGCATTCTCCCGACAATGAAGTCAGTAGAATCTCAGTCGAACTCTCAAGAGGGTTTTATTAACACCAAAGCGTCCACTATGCAGTTCCTCTAAGACTTCGGTAACTCTGTATTTTGGAAGGATCAACCATAAACACACGTGTTTCCCATCGTTACTTTTCCCAGTTCCTGTAAAGTACATCATTATTTAGTATACAGGAATTTTACTGTTCCCATTATGCTTTGACTTNTACTTTTCCCAGTTCCTGTAAAGTACATCATTATTTAGTATACAGGAATTTTACTGTTCCCATTATGCTTTGACTTATGTACTCATGCTGGATGTATTCTCCCATTTTTATCGACAACCAGCTTCTCTCTGCTCTAGTAAAGGATGTAAAGTAGGGAAATTAATATGGTTATTCCTTATACCTCATTACTTCAAGTAGGCAACCCATCACAAGATAAATTTCCTTGAATTCTTGTTCTCCGCATCTTCGACAACTCACAACTCTTTTACTCCTGGCGTTCATAATGACGAGGTGTGTATCTACGTGGCTATTTGACATTCTGTGTTTTTGAAATATAGTAGCAAGCATAAAGAAGCATGGTCAGTTATTGCAATAAAATGTCAGCCATAAAGATAAAGGTGGAATACTGAAATTTCATCTACCATGGCCAGAATATTCCTGTCTACCACACAATACTTTCTCTGATACTTTTGCAGTACCTTCCTGAAATAGTCTAGTGACCTCTCCTTCCCATCCTTAATATGAGATAATACAACTCCATTGCCGACATCACTAGTATTAGTATCCAGAATGAGCTTTATCTTGCTGCTCGGGAAACCCAGGACTGAAGAGACATCAGAATTTTCTTTAGCTCACTAAAAGCAACTTCACACTCAGTGGGCCAACGAAATTTCCTCCTTAGTCAGTTCATACAGTGGCTTGGAAATTGTGGCAAACCAAGGCAAAAATGGACAGTAGTAAGCACATATATACAGAAAACTCTGCAATGTTTGTTTCGTTGTTTGGTGGTGGCCTATCTCTTATTGCTTTGGTATTCTTAAGTGTCTGTTTATATTCCATGGGCCAACACTAAATATCCAAAGAAATAAATAATTTTTTGAAAATGCGACACTTCTTAGAAACTAGTCTCTGTCTGGCTGCATTCCCTTAAATATAATGCAGTATCTAGGCACGATAGGTGCTCTTCGAATACCCTCCCTGTAACAATAACACTATCTAGGTAAATCTGACAAATGTTTAAGTGAGGACTTTTTTTACCAGGCATTCTAAGGTGGCAAGGGCGTTACACAGAATAAAAATCACAACTTTGAATTGCCATGTTCCATTCCCTTAGACACAAAACTCCTTCTTCTTAGGTCCTCTGTATTAATCACCATGCATTGCCAATACCTGCTCTTCATGTCCAAAGGCAAAAAAACTAATGTGAAATTGCTAGGCTGCTAAGTGTGATGTCTATCCTTGAAAACGGATGTATTCTTTGTCACATGACAAAGCAGGTGGTAATCCACACAAAATCTCAGAGTGCTGTATTTCTTCTTAACCAACATAAAGGGAGTGGAATAGCGATATTTGAATGGCTCTTCACATCTTAGTCTTAGAGAGCCGATGAGGGTGAAGTGATGTATGGAGCAGCGCCGGAATACAAGGGCGTGGAAAACGGGAGATCCCTCGAGAAAACCCTCCAACCAGCTGCAACACAATGACAGGATACCACAA
Organism: Clitarchus hookeri; assembly: GCA_002778355.1. Taxonomy (NCBI): domain Eukaryota; kingdom Metazoa; phylum Arthropoda; class Insecta; order Phasmatodea; family Phasmatidae; genus Clitarchus; species Clitarchus hookeri. The sequence continues at coordinate 217,610 of NQII01000026.1, read as the reverse complement.
ACTGACTGTTGGTTCTACCATATCTAAGTCCATCATATACTTCAGAATACCTTGAACTGCTTCATATAAAGCTAGTGATAGTCATCTTGATGGTTTCTTTATGGTTTTAGCATCTCGTGTACCAATCCGATGGCATGTCACATTTATCCTTCCAAGGCCACTTGGTCCACAGGAAAAAGCATCCCGATTTATCTGCAGTAATTCAGAGACAGCCTTCTTCTATTGCCAGTTGAGGTTTTTCTCTCGATTTTACTAGCAGTTCCTTTAGCATTTCTAGTAGAATATGGTAGTATGGTTTGGTGGCTCCGAGCACAACGGTGGATTGTGGTGGTGCAGAGGTGCTATCCACCATCTTAGTTGACGTCACAACTGGGGGGTCGTGTTCGGCAGCGTGGAACGGTCATGTNTATTAGTTGACGTCACAACTGGGGGTCGTGTTCGGCAGCGTGGAACGGTCATGTTTGTTTACATTATTGACCTTCAACCATCTTTGCGATGTGGGTTACCCTGATGCCACGACCTCGAACATGAAAAATCGAGATATATCGCCAAAAATCGAAACAAAAAGGAAAATATTACGTTACTGACTCCAACCACCATGTTGCCTAGTGAAATTGAACTAAAAAAAAAACGAGATAAAATCGCAAAAAATTCTAAAAATAATTTTAAAAAATCAATAAAAAAAATTAAAAGAGAGCTTTTATAAAAATTAAATACATATCGATTAAATTTAAAAATCCTCTAAGAAATAAAAATATTTTTTTTTTTTTTAAATATTAGCTTTATGTATACACATGACCCCTCTACACACCAATCAATTCAACCATCCATTTTACAGGATTTTGANCTTCCAAGGCCACTTGGTCCACAGGAAAAAGCATCCCGATTTATCTGCAGTAATTCAGAGACAGCCTTCTTCTATTTTCTCTCGATTTTACTAGCAGTTCCTTTAGCATTTCTAGTAGAATATGGTAGTATGGTTTGGTGGCTCCGAGCACAACGGTGGATTGTGGTGGTGCAGAGGTGCTATCCACCATCTTAGTTGACGTCACAACTGGGGGGTCGTGTTCGGCAGCGTGGAACGGTCATGTTTGTTTACATTATTGACCTTCAACCATCTTTGCGATGTGGGTTACCCTGATGCCACGACCTCGAACATGAAAAATCGAGATATATCGCCAAAAATCGAAACAAAAAGGAAAATATTACGTTACTGATTCCAACCACCATGTTGCCTAGTGAAATTTAACTAAAAAAAAACAAGATAAAATCGCAAAAAATTCTAAAAATAATTTTAAAAAATCAATAAAAAAAATTAAAAGAGAGCTTTTATAAAAATTAAATACATATCTATTAAATTTAAAAATCCTCTAAAAATAAAAATATTTTTTTTTGAAAAAAATATTAGCTTTATGTATACACATGACCCCTCTACACACCAATCAATTCAACCATCCATTTTACAGGATTTTGANTAAATATTAGCTTTATGTATACACATGACCCCTCTACACACCAATCAATTCAACCATCCATTTTACAGGATTTTGAAAACTAGACTGTGCTGTTAAATAATGATTTTCAGTATTGGCCACTAGAATGTGCTAGTAGTAACTCGTGTTTTTATCATCTACCACCAGAGAGCTCCCACATCACCCATTTCCAAACCTGTTGTCTATGTCGACCTGTGCTAAATGGCTACAAGGCCAATAATTTGGATTATAAATAATTAATGTCTCCTATTATCTTATGGAGCCAAGGTGGTGTTGTGGTCAGGCTACTCGCTTCCCAACAAGGCGAACCGGGTTCGATTCTCGGCAGAGTCACCCCCTGGAATCTTGCACAAGGTAATCGTACCTGACGTTGTTGCTGGTTTGGTGGGTTTTCTCGGGAATCTCCTGTTTTCCTCACATCATCCATTCTAGTGTTGTTCCATACCTCGCTTCACCCTCATTGGTTCTCAAGACCCCAATATTAAAAGCTGTCCAAACCTCTCCACTCTATTCATATTATCTTGATATCCTAACTAATATTATAAATGCGAAAGTGTGTTTGTTTGTTTGTCCTTCTTTCACGTCGCAACGCAGCAACAGATCGACGTGATCTTTTGCACAGTGGTAGTTGGAGGGCCGGGAAGTTACATATGCTACTTTTTATCCTGAAAAAAGTATCTCATTCCTCCAGGAANACAGTGGTAGTTGGAGGGCCGGGAAGTTACATATGCTACTTTTTATCCTGAAAAAAGTATCTCATTCCTCCAGGAAATTTTTTTTTTTGTAAAAATAGCGCTCGGGGTATAATGCTGCGTCAATGTAATTTGTTAGTGTGGGACGAAAGCACAATGTCACACAAAAAGTGATAGAGGCCCTAAACCGAACTCTACAGGATATACGAAACAATACAGACATTATGGGAGGAATGGTTGTGTTACTGGCTGGCGACTTCCGCCAAACTCTACCGGTGATTCTGAGGGGCACACCTGCAGATGAAATCAAAGCCTCTCTCAAGTCGTCAAGCTTATGGGCAATTGTCAAGAAATTCAGCTTGACGACAAATATGAGAGTGAATCTCTACAATGAAGTTGATACATGACATTATGCTGATACACTATTAAAACTTGGAGATGGGCGGTTAGAAACACATACCGAGGGCTGCGTGTCACTAACGGGGGATTTTAGTAATTTGGTGCAGAGTGATACGGTACGGAACTGATTGCTAGTGTTTACCCAGATCTACAAAGAATTTTAAATGACGACCAGTGGCTGTGTAAAAGAGCATTCTAGCACCAAAAAAATTACATCTTTAGTGCTCTGTTCTGTGTTAATCATCAGTGTCTGTCTACTAACAAATACCGTTATCTCTCCCTATAAGTTTGTTACTATAACCACGCGAGTAAAGCCGCGGGTAAAAAAAGGTAGTTATTAAAATATTGCAGTACATGCATTACTTAACAAATTCAATTTTATATATAGCAGGCATTTTTCCTTGAGAGATTTTTAAAATAATAAATAAAACATATTTTTAAAAGAAATATTTTTATTATTCATAAAATCAGTCTACAGCTATACGAGGAAACACAAAAGCCACTAAATAAATACACATCACATATTTATATGTATATACTAGTATAGTAATCATCCTCTTCCATAGCGATCGGCTCTCATGACCTCACTGTTAAGAGCGACAAAAATCTTTCAACTCACTTACTCTTCCATGGCGAGTTCACTTGTTATCCATTTCAGCGACCCAGCTATTTTAGTGTGCCAGGAAACCCCACCACTTGTCGTACGCCAATGCATCAGGATGTTTCAGCATCTTCTCGGCTAAATAACCATCGGAAAACTTCGAAGGCCTGATATTTTCGGTGTAGAAACCACCACAAATGGGTATGTTGTTCAGATCTTTGAAACAGTACATTCTTGAAGCATAGCCTTGCATATCTCGCACACGAAAGAGTTCAGTGTTACAGTTCGTTGTGTACCCTTTCTCTAATATGCCTTCTAGTTTAGAGTTTCGGAACATGTCACCAACATTTGCGTTATGATTGCATGGGTTCCTGCTCTTTTGGTCGGTGTACATGGTTCGAAGCAGGGAGTCGTCGTTGAAATTTTGGGGCTTCATGCGAGTGGTAAAACAATTGGTAAAATTATACTCGCGAACGAGTTTTGGCAGTAGGTACAACCACTTGCAGTTGCAATTAGGAGCAAAATGCCTTCACATCTTTCACTTCAGAGTCCTGTTGAACCTCTCGACGATAGATGCTTTGAGACTGCTGTACATGGAATAGTGTTTTATACTATGTTTCTTCATTAGAGCATTGAACTTCGCATTGTAGAATTCCTTGCCCTGGTTGGTTTGTAGATTAATCGGGATGCGACCTTCGGCGTAACATACCCAATCGCCTTCGCGAAATAGACCACATTTTTTTACTTGATATATCTAACACATGCGAATTTGCTACATGCATCGTGATGGTCCACTTGTATTTGTAACTATGGTTTACTCGAGTGTATGGTATCATATCGACGATATCGGCTTGAAACAAGTCATTCATACCACAAATCATAACTTTGAACCAGCAGTAGTTGCACTTCGTGGCCACATACAAATCAAGGACGATTACAAACCGACTTATCGTATGTAGCCTCCCTCCTTCAGTTCTTGTATTATGGGAATAGTTTCATTGATGTTCGATTAATTACTAACCCTTTGCGAAGTGACAAGCAGTCGTAGTCTATCTAAGAGTTCATCAACATCGTCTCAAAACATGTAGTCGATGTTCTTGCCATTGTCTATCTTCATCAGACCTTTGTCATATTTCAGTGATAGTCCACTGGAGAGGTCTGCGAGAATGCAGATTTTTTTCATGCTAGATGCTACTTTGTACGATTTCTGATATGCTTTAATTAATTCTCGAAGGTCGATGATGAACTAAACGAAGCTGCATCGTTACCTGCCATTATGTAATAGAGGCTTATCATTTACAATCGCCAAAAATACATAATTGTCTTTCCAGCACAAGGCACGCCAATTCTTGAACTCTGATGTCATTTACATACTGATATGGTCACTTTACACATGTCGCAAATTCGTATCATCTATGCGAAACATCACCAACAAATTGACATTGTCGCGAAGCAGTTGTTTGGGTACGAATGAATAAGTTCATCCGAGGTACACACTGTCCTGGTTTTCGTGCCATCCCACGCTAAAGCACTCCAAGTACTCCTGAATGCACATCTGTTTCTCACAAACACTGGCATATAAGATGTACATGAAGTTCGGTAGTGCCTAGCTAGGCGACACAACAACTTCATTATTACTGCATGGGAAATAACCCACACCATGCACAGCCTGCAGTATGTATGCCATACATTGGTATTTCTGTTGTTGGATCAATTTCNTGGGAAATAACCCACACCATGCACAGCCTGCAGTATGTATGCCATACATTGGTATTTCTGTTGTTGGATCAATTTCAAGTACATGTATGCATTCTCGAAATGAAGACCAATTGATTCCTCAAGAAAACTCAGCAGTACGCATATTTTGCTGCAATTGGGTGGCCCCGTGATGATACACCTCGTGGTACCAGGCAACAGCTCGCCATGAGGATAGTTATGTGAGGTTCCAGCATGTTCATCGCCAACTTGCATGGGAAGATGAACATCCTACTTGGTAATCTCCATGATACTGAAACAAATATGTATAAATGCAGCTTATTTATAATTTCGTAGTTCAGTTCACTGCAATTTATCGAAGAGGTACGATCAATGCTGGAAGTGGAATCGTAGATATACTGATCAACAATCTACCATTCGAAATGTACATTCCCGGATACAATTTCTGCGAGCCAGAAACAAAGCCGGCTAAAAGACTGGCACATGGGACACAGGCATCAATGCACAGGACGAGGCATGCAAGGAACACGATGTCGCCTATTCCCCGCACAAGGATGTGGAAAGCTGACATNTGGGAAATAACCCACACCATGCACAGCCTGCAGTATGTATGCCATACATTGGTATTTCTGTTGTTGGATCAATTTCGAGTACATGTATGCATTCTCGAACTGAAGACCAATTGATTCCTCAAGAAAACTCAGCAGTACGCATATTTTGCTGCAATTGGGTGGCCCCGTGATGATACACCTCATGGTACAAGGCAACAGCTCGCCATGAGGATAGTTATGTGAGGTTCCAGCATGTTCATCGCCAACTTGCATGGGAAGATGAACATCCTACTTGGTAATCTCCATGATACTGAAACAAATATGTATAAATGCAGCTTATTTATAATTTCGTAGTTCAGTTCACTGCAATTTATCGAAGAGGTACGATCAATGCTGGAAGTGGAATCGTAGATATGCTGATCAACAATCTACCATTCGAAATGTACATTCCCGGATACAATTTCTGCGAGCCAGAAACAAATCCGGCTAAAAGACTGGCACATGGGACACAGGAATCAATGCACAGGACGAGGCATGCAAGGAACACGATGTCGCCTATTCCCCGCACAAGGATGTGGAAAGCTGACATCAGGCCGACAAGATACTTGCATGGAGGGCTGATGAAATGAGCAGCAAACTGCATACAGGCTCAAGGATAAATTAGTTATATGGGGTGTTTACAACATGATAAATGTCAAGCTGAAGATGGGCATGGGTGCAAAAAACAATAATAAGGTGAAAACAAAACGAAAAATGGTGACATAAATAAAAAATCGAGCAAGGCCAAGAAAATACATATCAGCAGATTTCTGCCATTGTTTCTGCCTGTACTTAGAACCTTGGTGGCCTTATCGCCCGAGCCGTCAACACAGCATCGAACGAAAGCAGTTGTCCGAGGCCCAATGGTACAATGCAAACATGAAAGCTATCACCATGGGTAAAATAGCCAAGGCCTTTATTTAAGACTGTACCCAGTAGGAGGCAGCAGTGTTAAAAAGCAAAGAATAAAGTAACTGAAGCAGAGAAGATAATAAAATCGATGGGGCCATGGTAGCTTAGCAGTTGGCCTGATCACCTGCCACCAAGGCGAACTGGGTTCAATCCCAATGAGTCACTCCCGGAATAATGCATGTGGAAATCGTGTCGGACGATGCCGCTGGTCGGCGTGTTTTATTGGGGATCTCCCATTTCCCCTGCCCTTTCATTCTGGTGCTGGTCCATACTCACCTCAATCACCCTCATCGGCTCTCAAGACCTCGCTTTTAAGAGCCGCCCAAATCTCTTCACTCACTAATAAAATCGCTGCTTAAAAGACCATAAATGAACACAGACCTAACTATGTATGTGCAAAAAAAAAACTATTTTCAAAGTGTGTTCATGCGAGACGATTTGCCTCATAAACCCAAACGAGACGAATGTGGCATAATCAACATATACATAATAGTTGGACCTGGTATGCACTGGTTAGCATATATAAAACGAGGCAGATGTGCAGACTACTACAACAGTTTTGGTAATTTGCGTCCTCCACTGTAAGTGCGATGGTGCCTGAAAGGAGCTATGCTAACTTACAACTGTAAGATGGAGTGGATGTCGAATACATGAAACTGCAGACATTTTTGTCATCTATTTCTTGTTAGTCTCGCACAGGTAATAGAATCAAATGTCTATACATCGATTGGAAACCATCAGTTGTGTCGATAAGGCTTATCTTGACAGAACGTAGCTCCAAGCTGTGCGCATTACACTTCCGTCTACTCAAACTTGGAGGGGGAATTATGCATAGGCCTGGTTGATAATTGTCCTATTCTTTTAATTATCGTCATGTTAATGACCTTAATAAATACTGAATTTTAAGAAGTGTAGTGTTTGGGCTGCCAGTATAACAACAACATGCTTGAAATTTACTTTCATTTTCAGTGTCCATTTTACTAATATAATGCCAAAATTTCACAAAATCTGTCCTAAAATCAAGATTATCCCACAACAATGTTTNCTGGTTAGCATATATAAAACGAGGCAGATGTGCAGACTACTACAACAGTTTTGGTAATTTGCGTCCTCCACTGTAATTGCGATGGTGCCTGAAAGGAGCTATGCTAACTTACAACTGTAAGATGGAGTGGATGTCGAATACATGAAACTGCAGACATTTTTGTCTTCTATTTCTTGTTAGTCTCGCACAGGTAATTGAATGAAATGTCTATACATCGATTGGAAACCATCAGTTGTGTCGATAAGGCTTATCTTGACAGAACGTAGCTCCAAGCTGTGCGCATTACACTTCCGTCTACTCAAACCTGGAGGAGGAATTATGCATAGGCCTGGTTGATTTAACAGGATAAGAAAATTAATAGCAGTACAATTACTGGAATTATTTATGTGAATTTTAAGAAGTGTAGTGTTTGTGCTGCCAGTATAACAACAACATGCTTGAAATTTACTTTCATTTTCAATGTCCATTTTACTAATATAATGCCAAAATTTCACAAAATCTGTCCTAAAATCAAGATTATCCCACAACAATGTTTNATGTCCATTTTACTAATATAATGCCAAAATTTCACAAAATCTGTCCTAAAATCAAGATTATCCCACAACAATGTTTTCTTCCATATCAATTGGACAATCCCCATTGGTACAAGAGAGTCCCTTACAGTGGCGAGCGGTGACACATCGAAGAGCTGAGTAGATCTGCTTTCCGCGCACTCACAATGACGAGAGTAACTCTTCTTACAGCAACAGCTTACCATGTGTAGCAAATTTTCTCGAATTGGAGGACGACGAGTAAAAACTGGTTCTAGGAAGTTGCCATTGCTGCGCCAGCCGCAATCAGTAGGCAATATACTGTTGTAGCTATGCCTCTGCTTCACTTTTAGGTCACATGAGGAACGTGGAGTTGTGTTGCATCCTTAGTTGGTGGCAATGAAGCCAGTTCGAAGTTAGAACTCAATGACTGGCGAGAAATGGTATTCTTATAACTAAAATATCTAAGCTCATCCAAATATTCAGTACGAGAATCTTTATCGTTCAGAGCTATCACAAACTTTNCTTATAACTAAAATATCTAAGCTCATCCAAATATTCAGTACGAGAATCTTTATCGTTCAGAGCTATCACAAACTTTTCCCCTGCTTTACATATGCTCTCGTACGTCGCTGATGGGTCGTTGAATAATGTAGCATAGACCCTTTACAAAATCCTGTATCAGCTGATGCATGAACGAATGAAAATTAATATTACGTTGGCTATTCTGAATGCACNACCCTTTACAAAATCCTGTATCAGCTGATGCATGAACGAATGAAAATTAATATTACGTTGGCTATTCTGAATGCACTGCTGACGTACATCTAACAAGCAGAAAATACGCCGATAAGAAATAGTTCCTAGATTAATTAATACGTTTTATTTTATGTGTTCAGAAACCAGCTGTTATTAGTGCAAAAAACTAAACTTCATGTTAAAGTAGTAATTTATATGTGCTCAAAATGAAACGGACATTAAAACGGTCCGTATTCAAACTAAATGCAACTTCAAACATTTGAAGTTTTTTTTATGTCGTACCCCCACCTACACACCTTCCATACATGCTTGATATTAATTCCAAAAGTCTACAGAAATATCGGAGGGGTATAGTTGAATAATTTTTACAAATAATTTGACGAAATATATTTTTAACTCTTGTCGTTTTGAGCCAATAAAAGGAGAAAAGTGAACTTTTACAAAGACGGAATCAATAGGTAAGCCAAAGTGCTACTATCTGTTGAGGTAGCTCACAACAAGCCCTACCATGCCATCTGTTACAACACGCCCTTCCACGCTATCTNGTGCTACTATCTGTTGAGGTAGCTCACAACAAGCCCTACCATGCCATCTGTTACAACACGCCCTTCCACGCTATCTTTTAGCCAGATCCCGAACTACAACAAGCCATAAACCAAATATAGTTTTCTTGTTTAAAATAACAAATTTACGAACANGTTAGCCAGATCCCGAACTACAACAAGCCATAAACCAAATATAGTTTTCTTGTTTAAAATAACAAATTTACGAACACAACGAATGGTTTATTTGTCAGCGAGTTCTGTATAATTTTTTAAGTATCATTTGTATTTCCATGTACAGCTATTTTGATTTCTAGTAATTTCTATTGGGCCGGTAATCACTTTCGTTACGTTAATGTCCATTGCATGCAAAGTTCTCCCGCAAACCCAAATTTTTTGTTATTTTCCTGTTGTTACTATTCTGTATTAATAAAACGAAGAAAATGGGATGCGCGTGGGTAGTTTTGAAGAATTCTTGCGTTATTCTATGCCACATATTTTTAACTCAAGCTGTTTAGTATCAGTAATAGCAGAATAACTGCTTTGCAAAAATTGTTGGTAAGTTGTTTGTTGGTGAATGAAAAGTGTGTTGTCAAGCAAGTTTCCCGAATTGCTTTTATTTCCAGTCTTAACATATTAGCTGTAACATCCAAAGTGCGATAAGAACTACAATTACTANTTCCCGAATTGCTTTTATTTCCAGTCTTAACATATTAGCTGTAACATCCAAAGTGCGATAAGAACTACAATTACTAGCTCGCAAATGTTAACCCAAATTCGTTGTCTGAAAGAAATAAAAAAAAAATAGGTAACAAATATTTCATTTTTTGCAAGATTTTCTGTTTTTACTTTTAAAACTTACAAATTTTTTNTTCCCGAATTGCTTTTATTTCCAGTCTTAACATATTAGCTGTAACATCCAAAGTGCGATAAGAACTACAATTACTATCTCGCAAATGTTAACCCAAATTCGTTGTCTGAAAGAAATAAAAAAAAATAGGTAACAAATATTTCATTTTTTGCAAGATTTTCTGTTTTTACTTTTAAAACTTACCAATTTTTTNTAAAAAAAAATAGGTAACAAATATTTCATTTTTTGCAAGATTTTCTGTTTTTACTTTTAAAACTTACCAATTTTTTAGACACATGTGAGTCTATAAATACTTTAAAAAAGTTTTAGCATTACAATGAAAAGTGGATTAGCTGACAGCGTGTTAATAAAATAAATATACGGCCGCCACTTGACACACCAGCTGATGGCGATAGAATACATAAACGAAAAGTAAACATTGGCGCTACTTTCGTCGAACTGTCAAAATCTTGCCATGTTACATGACACAGAGAATAGCAGTTGCCCAAATTGAGTAAGGCCACTTAATTTTTTTTTCTACATTCCGAATGCACATACAACAATGGTAGAGTGCAAAACTTTTACTTACGTCCATCATTTAAAAACTTAATTGCTGCAATTAAGTTGTCTTTACCCCGGGTCACCAAAGTCATGTCACTACCAGTATGTTCACAAATAACACATTCCAATCCATATGACTTCACTGACCGGACATTCCGTGACAATAAACGACCTGTGACGACCACTGTCTGCAGGGGACTGAGCAANCCGTGACAATAAACGACCTGTGACGACCACTGTCTGCAGGGGACTGAGCAACAGGAGGTTACCACCACCTTTTGTGAAAGGGGAGGAATGATGGCGATTGTGTTTGAAGGGGAGGAGGGCTGGCGATGTGGCAACAAGTGGGAGCAGCACACTATGCAAGTAATACCTGCCTACCAATGCGACCCTTATTTTCTTTTCGGTTATTGATGACAAACTCAAAGCCCATTCCAATGTGAAAATTTTAAGCATAATGTAATGCATGTAACTTAGACCCTTTTGCCTCTGAAACAGCTGAGGCGCACACAGGATTGTTGGGGACTTTTCATCTCTTATTAAGAACAATTATCAAATGCTTTCTGCAAATTTCCAGCTTGTTCTAGATTTATTCCGGGTTTATAATGGTTTTTGCCTAAAATTCCTGTATTATTAGGAAACCGGATTCCATCGGACTGATTCTGGTGTTCGAGCCATGCATCTACGAAGCCAGCAAAACCCACGAATCGCCNGGAAACCGGATTCCATCGGACTGATTCTGGTGTTCGAGCCATGCATCTACGAAGCCAGCAAAACCCACGAATCGCCGTGACCGGTGAACACCTTGCCTGTTAATGTGATACGAATAAACAAAAATTTGGCCAGTGGTACATATCTCAATGGTAGGACCAGCAATACACTGCACGAGTTTTCGCCGATGGTCCTTCCAGGTTTTTAACTAGCCATAGTGCTGCAGAGCATCATTTACATTCCAGTCGTCGCAAAGATAGCGCACGATGTGGTTATGACAANTAACTAGCCATAGTGCTGCAGAGCATCATTTACATTCCAGTCGTCGCAAAGATAGCGCACGATGTGGTTATGACAATCGTCTACCTGCATGGAGAGTTCGTGAACTTTCGAAACAAAGAAATCACCCTACACTTGCATTTGGAAGATGGGAGTATGATTTATAACAACCAGGAGCAAGACAGCAAGCACTGTATCAAACCGGTCATNACTTGCATTTGGAAGATGGGAGTATGATTTATAACAACCAGGAGCAAGACAGCAAGCACTGTATCAAACCGGTCATAAGTGCACTGCAGATCACCAAGGTGTTAACAGCACTAACAAGATTTCCCTCCGCAGTCTTCGCTTCGAGGTCGATCGCCATGGAAGATTACAGATATGTCGACGAGCTGGTCGTTTTTAATGACAGCGTGACAAAAGTGAGACTATGCATATTACCCTTTCCTGATCGGACTGGACACACTACATATCGGTAGATCAGACAGCGGTATAACACCAACATATTTGCACTCTTCTTTGTCAGCCATTACTTCGATTCTCGAGAACTCTAATGAATAAGTTGGATCCAACACTCCATCGACGAAANTTCTTCTTTGTCAGCCATTACTTCGATTCTCGAGAACTCTAATGAATAAGTTGGATCCAACACTCCATCGACGAAAATAACGAACAATGGTATTGTTCACATTATCGATTGTATCACATATGTATTTGCTCAACTGTGTCTAGATGAAATTTGCCAGCATAACGACCACGATAAAAAAATTTCCTCTCGCTCACACAGAACGAGCTGTCTAAGGCCAATATGACCAGTCGAGAGACAGAAGACTAATTTTTAATATATGTAAATATAGCGTTGTAGCTTCCAAGTCTGAAATATATAAACATAACAGTGTGTTGCAATTTACTTTGACCCCAGTCGTGACTTGATAAACATCAAAAAATGGTGTCGGGTAAGTAGTACCCATCCCTTGTAGGTCCCAGTTATCCTCTATGGAATGAACTAATAGGTGGCTCTGCTCATTCTGAAGTAGTTGAACTAGTCTTCATGAAACGTCGTGTTTCAAAGAGGATATAAAATTATCCTTCCAAACACCACATTTGCAGTGTTGAGTGAACCCAGTATCTTCTTTAATGCTTTCATAAGTGGTATTTCCTACTAACGTACATCAGCTATGCTCTATACAGTGTCCTGTTAAATGCCGAACACATATTGCACTTACAAACCCACAGCAAAAACTAATCATTGTGTAGGATGGGTGGTTAAATATGGCAATATAAACGTCTATCTCTCATGAAATCTGTACATGTGGGACACAAAATTACCCGACACGACAAAACTATCATATCGGATGTTAATTAAACCTGGCTGTGTGTTTTGCCAGTCCGATCCAGTCACCGACATGGTCATATCGGGGTCCGACAATTATCAGCTCGTATGTGACAGACCTTAGTTATACTCTCAGATACATTTCTCCCAACCTAACTATACGTATATATAATATATATATATATACAGTATGGTCCACCTAACATGGACAACGGTAAAATTTCCGGAATGGTTGCAGATCACAAAATTCAGTTTTCGCTAAATTAAGTTATATACAGGGNATGGACAACGGTAAAATTTCCGGAATGGTTGCAGATCACAAAATTCAGTTTTCGCTAAATTAAGTTATATACAGGGGCAAGTCATTTGCCGCAAAGTGACTATTCGTTACATGCGTATGGACAGAAATAATAAAACTACATATGATTTTTCCCCTGAAAACAAACATTTATTTCAACAGCATCCGAAAGTACGTGTAAGAAGGAATTCAGTGATATAGTAAATGCAATGGAAAGTAATACAGAAACGCCAATAAATAATGTGCAAATATGAAAGTTAGGTGGGCTGGTAGCATGGGGCAGTGGACATGTACCCGCAGCTGTATGGAAGTAACACGTACCGTGACTAATCCTGGCAGGACCACTTCCTAATAGCAGCGCAGCACCAATCTTCGTAATGTGTAATGGTAAGTGGTTTTGCAGTGTGTGGCTTTGCGTATGCAATGCAGTTCACAAATGAGGAAAAACTAGATGCTCTACTTATTTACAGTGAGTGTGGCAGAAATTCCAAGCAAGTCGTCCAAATAAATGGTGAAAGGTATCCGAATCGGACGCCCATCTCACTGCAAACGATACGAAGAATTTGCACACATCTCTTGTCATGAGGTGATTGGAATTCCACAACACGAGTGCGACGAAAGACTGCTATGGGTGAGATACATCAACACGATGTGTTGGCACGTGTCGATGCAAACCCCCACATGAGTATGCGAGAACTTTCCAGGTTCGTAGGAATAAGGTAAACAAGTGTGTTATGGATACTGCGCCAACGGAAATTCCATCCATATCACGTGGCTCTTCATCAGGCATTACATGAAGGTGATTTCCAGCAGTGTGTTCAATTATAAGGGTGTGTTTTGATGTCTGAAGTAGTTGACAAGTAGATGACAGCAATTTTCTGAAGAACATACTATTTACCGATGAAGCGACCTTCACAAACCATGGGCGCAAAAATTTACGAAATCTGTACTACTGGGCGACGGAGAATCCAAATTGGGTCCGGCACGTGGAGCACAGCGACAGTGAAAAGTTAGTGTGTGGTGCTGAATCGTTGGAAACTACATCATAGGGCCATACTTAATTCAAGGGACAATGATCGGCACGTACGCCCATTTCCTCAGAGAGACCTTACCCCGGCACTTCTAGAAGACATACTGCTCGACATACATCGTTATATGAAGTTTCAGCATGATAGTTGTCCTGCGCATTTTGCTTTGGTGGCAAAGCAAGTGTTAAATTAAACGTTTCCAAACCGGTAGCGNTACCCCGGCACTTCTAGAAGACATACTGCTCGACATACATCGTTATATGAAGTTTCAGCATGATAGTTGTCCTGCGCATTTTGCTTTGGTGGCAAAGCAAGTGTTAAATTAAACGTTTCCAAACCGGTAGCGTGGTGATGATGTAAGGAGGCCAGCTCGCTCCCCCAAACTCATACATCACGATTTTTTTCCTGTGGGGAACACTGAAAAATACGGTGTACAACACGGTTCCTACGATGCCAGAAGACACGCAGGAACGCATATTGGCAGCTTGCAGAGGCATTACGCCAGAAACACTTCAGGCCGCTCGTCACTCGCTACATGTGGGTTTACAGATGTGTATTGCTGTCGATGGTAAACACATCGAGCACATTATGTGAAAAGACCTAATGTGAAGCGTTTCAACCATAACTGTGCTCTTTTGTACTATACATGCGGATGCGATTGCATTTCTCCTTAGGTTGATTTGTTCTATTTTTGTTGTGTATCTGTAAGCACTCGTTAATCAGTATAGTTAATGACTAAGAAACAAATCTCCTGAATTACGTTGGTATCTGAATAAAATGTAATATATTGATATCAGACTTGCACTTACAGCCTGTCTTCCCTCTGCTGCGGTGCTCTCCTTTGTCCAATATTGCATTCTGTGCCCCTTGCCCTATTAAGGTAAGCGCTAGGCTGCTATAAGAAAGCAGTCACGCCAGGATGAGTCACGGCGTGTGTTGCTTGCTTACAGCTGTGAGTACAGGTCCATTGCCCCATGCTACTGGCCCACTTAACTTAATCATATTTGAACATCATTACTTGGCATTTCTGTGTTACTTTCTATTGCATATGCTATATCACTGAATTCCTCTTTGCACATACTTCCATATGCCGTTGAAATTAATGTATCTTTCCATTTGGAAAAATCATATGTGGTTNGAATTCCTCTTTGCACATACTTCCATATGCCGTTGAAATTAATGTATCTTTCCATTTGGAAAAATCATATGTGGTTGAATTATTTCTGACCATACACGTGTTACAAATAGTCACTTTGCGGCAAATTACTTGTCCCTGTCCGTAATTTCACTTAGAGAAAACAGCATTTCGTGATCTGCAACCGTTCCGGGAATGTTGGGGTTGTCCACGTTAGGCTGATCACGCTGTATATGACTCTAGCTTATGTGTGTAACTTTCTGAATACGATTTTTTTCTGTTAATAGTGAGAGTGAATTGGCAAAATTATTGCAATTTTTTGTATTTACCTCTTTCATGTTTGTTTGGTGTTATCTCCTTATGCATGCGTGTGTCTGTGCAGAGTCATTTCGCAGTAAGTCAGTAATGGCAATAGGCTGGAGGAATATTCTAGGTGTTTTATTATTTATAACTTTTCAACATTTTTTCTACAAATGAGAGATTGAAATAAAGTATAAATTATAGAGATGTGTTGCGGAATGGGGTCAACGAAAATCATAATAGTGTATGGAAAATTCAAATTTACAGAAGTATAAAAAACGTTGAGTTTCTTTGGCCAAGAGGAGTGAAATAACTAAAGGAAGGCGCAAAGTTGAAAAAAGTATTATTAGCCAGTGTTAGATATTCTGTAATCGAAAGGAAACACAAGGGCATGGGACGAACGGCAGCGCAGTAACTGCAAAATTCCCCAGGCTTATACTACATTGAATTTAAAATGGTGATTCTTAAAGTTTAATTAAATCAATATACCAATACTTTGAAAGGTAATTGGGGATTTCCTCCAGGGCATGTAAACTTATACTAGGGAAAAAGTGTGCTCATTACATATTTTGCAAAATTTACAATGAGACGTATGTGCAGTTTCCTTTAATATTCGCCTTGATTGTCCGAAGATATTTCCTTTCTTANCCAAAATTTACAATGAGACGTATGTGCAGTTTCCTTTAATCTTCGCCTTGATTGTCCGAAGATATTTCCTTTCTTAAAGATGTGTATGAGCGACCCAAGAACAATGAAAAAGAAAACAATAGTTAGAGTAAATTTGTAAATGTTTATGGTGTGTGGAGATGAGTACAGCCTAAGTATAGTAGTGTACTTCGAAGATGAAATACACTGACCTAGTTTACTTAATTATAAGAAAATATACTCTTTAGTAATATATTTTAGCCTCGATCACTTCTTTGTCTCAATTATTTAGAAAATACTGCCAATAACCCTTAAATCACGTGAAATACTGTTAAAATTCTTCAGAGATGTGCAACACTTAAAATAAAATACGATGGCCCGGTTGAATTCATTTTCACTTCCTTCAAAGTGTTGTATCACTATTTCCACTTTCTGAAAGGGAAGCTTGTTATTCATAGCTTTGGCTAGACAGTAAAAATGTTGCAATGGGAGTCATAATAATTAGAATATAACACAGAAAACGACTTGAGACAAATTAATGCGAGGAAAAGTCTGAACTTGATATAAAACAGTGATTAGTTAGTTTAATTAAAAATTCTTGTGTGATTTATACAAATCAAACGTAAATGATGGGGAGTAATTAATGAGTAATATATGTGAATGCATCAATGAGAATCAATATATTATTTTTAAATAGTAGTTATGAAACCTGGGATAACTTGCAACTCACAGACGTAGTTCATGTAAGCAAAGATATTCCATTAAAACATGATCATAATTATCTTTTGATTTTTAACAATACAAAATGAAACATACTTGCAGTAATTACATTATTGATGCATTAAGGATGTTTCATGACTTCCGTACCGAGTTGTATGCATTGAGTCCCTTCTTGTAGTTCCCTGTTTTCAGATGTCCTGCAGCCTCATCGCACAGTATCTTCGCCTCCGAGTCGTTTCCCTGACTCGCTTTGCTGTCCTTGGCGTTCCTTTGACCTGCTCGACATTTTGGTGACATCCTCGTTCAACTGGTAACACACAAATATCCTATAGCACTGAACTTAATACACCAAATAATTTATTGTACATCATGATACTAATTACTCCATAATAGCTTATAGAAATTGAATTGTAAAATTTAACATTCTTCTTAAAACACTGGCCAGTGATGAGCAATAACAAGTTTGAACATTTCTGAACAATAGTACTGTAATATTGAATTCTAGTTTTTTTGATCGAAGGAACACAATGCTACTAGAACCCCGACGAGTGTACTCTTCTAAGCAAATGTAGGAATGCTACCGTCAATATATGGGAACAAATTTGCCCTCCTCAATTTTTATCATACCGGGCGAGTCACCAGCGCCTATTTTTCAGTATCTATGCTACCCGCAAACAATATTATCCATCAAACAAAACATCGCCTCCGCTGTTAAAATAAGTTTTTCTTGTGTAGCCGCGTCCCGTGCCGTGTACATACTCATTACGGCGCTTCGTATGTTAGCTGAACATTCGACGCCGTCGTCTGTCTGCACCAATCANGTGCCGTGTACATACTCATTACGGCGCTTCGTATGTTAGCTGAACATTCGACGCCGTCGTCTGTCTGCACCAATCAGTGGCGCGAAAATATTGAATCATTGCAACACAGCACGTGCGCATTGATTCCTTTTCGTCAATACAGTAAGCGGTGACTAATTTTATGTCACATGAGGAAGCACAATGGCNGTGCCGTGTACATACTCATTACGGCGCTTCGTATGTTAGCTGAACATTCGACGCCGTCGTCTGTCTGCACCAATCACTGGCGCGAAAATAGTGAATCATTGCAACACAGTACGTGCGCATTGATTCCTTTTCGTCAATACAGTAAGCGGTGACTAATTTTATGTCACATGAGGAAGCAAAATGGCNTACGTGCGCATTGATTCCTTTTCGTCAATACAGTAAGCGGTGACTAATTTTATGTCACATGAGGAAGCAAAATGGCTCGTAGCTAGGCAGATGTGTGTTACTAGGGACGCAATCGTCAAGTACTAACGTATTCGGTAAACATCGCAATAATCTGTTTCAACACAAAAAAAAGACGTGCATTCTTTCAAAAGTGACTGCTTCTCAACGCATTGCTGACATAACACCATCCATTCGCCGCTTACTGTACTGATGACAACGAATACACGCGTACGTAGTGTTCTGTTACGATTTATGTTATGTTAGATGGGTAGTATTGTGTGCGGGTTGCTTATATACGGAAAAAAGGTGCGGGCGACTCACGCGATATGTATACACTAATGCGGTAAAGATGTAAATAATTTTCAGAGTAAATTATTGTAATAAGACCAAGAGTACAACATAACCCCATAACATTTTCTCACTTGAATGCATATTTAATTACGTATTGAAATATAAATCACGAGATTTTGACACACAAGGTAAACAAAATAAAACACACTGTTTTTAAAATATTTTTGATTCACTAGAATGTATCTACTACTACTTTAGCAAATCTATGTTCTTTGAAAAAAAAAAAAAAAAAAAACGTTAATGGCAACTTTCACAGCCAGTTTCATAACGTCTTTAAAACCATGTCCAAAATCACAGAAAAAAAGAGTTTCGTAGTAACTTGCTTCTTCACTCAAAGCATGCTTTTGTACACTGATGAAACTCATGTCGTGGCACAGTGAACTTGAATACCAAATGCTCATACTGTAGTAACAGCAACAGCAAAATGTCGATTGCACTGTTGAAGAAGGCACGATATAAGATCCAGATTGTTCAGCTAAAGAGGTTGTGAAGCAGTTGCACCAGGAATCGAAACACATGTTGCGGCTAAAGCAGTAGATAACTCTGATGGTCATCATAGGTGCCACTGATGAAGATGGTAGTAAGTTATAGTTCATTACTCTACTTGTTATGCACACCCATATTGTTACTACATGCAAGAATTTTGTGACCCCTTTTTACTGCGGTAATATGTGGGTCAGGTTGAATTGGTAACTGTAAATCTCATTGCGCAAGACACTGAAGCTGCATGCAAACATTTGCAGCAAGTATATTATTGAAATTCCCACGAACAATGTACCCTATATACACTCATGAACAGTTGAATTTGACACACATGCCATGCTGGCGAAATGGAGCTGTGGTCGCCCCTTCGAATAGCCTTGTATGTCNGAACAGTTGAATTTGACACACATGCCATGCTGGCGAAATGGAGCTGTGGTCGCCCCTTCGAATAGCCTTGTATGTCATCGGACCTCATAAATACCGCCTGAGTAACAGCTGAGTACAGAATGGGGAAGAAACAAGATATCAGCACATTGATCATGATCAGATAGTCGGGGCCAGGTGGACAGGGCACATCATCTACAAGTCGTGCAGGCACTCTGATTTCCACGGGTCACTGTGTCAAGATTGTACTATGAGGTCATGAATTCGGGTCAAACCACCGCCGCGAGGGAAAACTGCTGTGGCTTACAACATATCGATGACAGAGGTCGCTGTCGGCTAGCTCAGTACCAGCAGTTAGACAGACCACAATGCAGCAGATCACTTTCCAATTCAATGTTGGACCACAACAATCTATGAGCAGCCATACCATCCAGAACCATCTCCTTGCTATGGGGTACAGAAGTCACCACCACACTGAGAGTAACTCTGCTCACCACACATCACAACACTTTACGATAAATGTGGGCGCAGTAGCACTGCCATTGGATCCCCAACACGTGGGAAAAGGTCACATGGACAGATAAGTCAAGCTACACATTGGTACACACCGATCGCAGGGTACACGCGCGTCGCCAAGCACATGAAGCGAGATATATCTCACGTCATAAATGTACAATTCAGGCCAGAGGTGGTATCCTCATATGGAAACTGTTTACAAGTGGTGAAATGAGTCTTGTACATGTGCCATCGTCCCTCATCGGCGAACAATACATGACTCTGCTGGCATATATATATTGCACCCATTTCTGCACCTACAGCACATTGTAGGAGTGCTATACCTACTGTGAAACAATGCACTGGCTCACCAATCTTGAATTGTGACCTAGTGATGAACACTCCGCAGCTTTGGGACTGCTCGCCTTTTCTCCGAAATCACCCCGACCTCAATCATATCTAAAACATCTGGGATGCTGTCGAGAGGGATGTACGCGTCGTGAATCTTGCTCCGACCAATATCCATGTATCGTGGGAGATTGTGCAGCGGTCATAGATCAGAATGGCTCCCGACTGCTTCCAGTGCCTTGTGGAGTCCATACCTCACTGCATCACTTTCGTCATCAGGGCGAAAGGGGGTTCCACACACTACACACATCTCTTATTCACCTACTCATGACTATATGAACACCAATACACATCTAGGGGCCATCGTGGTGTAATGGTTAGACTACCTACCTCCCACCTAGGCGAACCGGGTTCGATTCCTGACAGAACAGCTCCCGGATTTTCGCATGTGGAAATCGTGCCTGACGATGCCGCTGGTCGGCAGGCCCTCTCGGGATCTCTTGTTTCCCCTGCCCTTTCATTCCGGCGCTGCTCAATACTCACCTCGCTTCACCTTCAGCGGCTCTCAAGACCTCGATGTTAAGAGCCACCCAAATCTCTTCACTCACTCACTCCATACACATCTGCGCAATTTATTGCATCAGACGAGCAAGGTTCCATATATGTGGCAAAACCTTTTTTCACTAGATGTTTTTTTTTTGTTATATAAAAAAGTTATGTTCCTATGCACACGCCGAGTTACAATTTTTTTTTTTTTTAGAAAGTCATTAAAAACTTTATTGAGGCCCATACACATCGGGCACCTGAGTTATGTGTTGGTTTACACGCTGGGTAGGGCTTGTCAGTAAATTTCTTAAAGGGGAGCATCTTCCACGGGTACAACTTGCGAGTAGATAACTTGCACGTGGACCTTCCACGGGCGCAGACGTCGCGAGGGCTGCTCAGCGGGCCTTAAACCAACCCCTGCGATGCGGCGTGTCGGTAACCGAGGTGGTGCAGCACTCGAAATACTCCTTGCACGGGAGGAAGTCCCGTATGTCTTCATCCTGCTGCAGGTAGACCGGCAAATACTTGAAACCGGTCGAAATTTCGTAAAGTGCGTAGACCAGAAAAAATTATTTCGGCAGGTACGGTAACTCGTCCTGTTTGTGCAAGGCACTAAGCGAGAGCACCCTTCCAAATGCCAAAATGGCCAAAAGGATTTTATGGCCATTTGGACAACACGAATAAATATCTAAGAGCGAGAAAAATGACTGATTTCCCGAGGAGGTTCAGAGTGCGTTTTATTAAGAATTTTTAAGAGGGAAAAATAGTCCGCACTCGCGATTAAAGTAGGCTGCCGATTGGTCCAAACGAAGGTTTCCGAAAACGCACGAGCAATTAGCCAATCCAAGAGAATGTCACGTGACGTGGTTAGCCAATGAGAATCAGGGTGGGGGTGGAGACCTGCCGATTAATTGGTCGAACGAAGGAGAATAATAGGTCAAAGGGGTGATGGGGTTGGGGTAATAAGTAAATGAGAAACAGGGGTATAGTTCAAGCGAACGCTTCTAATTGGTTGAACGAAGTTTTCCGAAAACACCCGATTAATTAACAAGTGAGAAACATTGGTGGAGCAATTAAATGTATTTTAAGGGGGTGGGGCAATTGGGTAACTGAGTATATTGGGAGGGAGGAGTGGAGGGGGTCAGTCGTCTGCTAATCCCAGTGTTAGGGACAGTACCAGCAATGTTAAACAAATGAGAAACGAAAAACCAAGATGGTGAGAGACAAACTCCAGTAATATTAAATAAATGACAAATCGAAAAAAACAAGATGGCGTTCGAACGAAGGTTAGAGACTAATTCCAGTAATGTACAAAACAAATAACAAACTAAAAAACCAAGATGGCGGTCGAAAGGACGTGAGACAAACTCCAGTAATGTATAGACAAATGACAAACGAAAAAACCTAAACCTAGATGGCGGACAGTTGCTGTGACACCTACCAAAATGGTGGGTTGCACCGACCAAGATGGCAGACTACTCCACCTACTCATATGGTGGACTGCACTGACCAAGATGACGGACGGCTGCACCTACCAATATGGTGGACTGCACAGACTAATATGACGGACGGCTGCACCTACCAATATGGTGGACTGCACCTACCAAAATGGTGGATGGCTGCAGCTACCACAATGTCGGACTGTGGCTGTGACGCCTACCAAGATGGTGGAAAGGTACAGGTGGAGGGGTTGGGAAGACCTCCGGAAATGTAAGGGTTTTTTTTTTAAATAAATGTCTTACACAAATTTTTTAATATATTTTAAATAATTTTAAAAAATCTTTAATGTGTTTAAATATAATTTTGTTATAAATGTTTTTTACATTTTTTAAATTTTTTTAAATTTTTTTGATTTTTGGGGTCAGAGGTCACAAGGCTTAAGGTCAAAGGTCACCAGGCTCATACAAAGGTCAAGGTCATCGAACCATTTTGGCCTCCAGCCGACCGGAATGACAGAGCACGAAAATCTCCGACGCCCCGGTCTTAGGACCCGATGAGCCACAGTCCCCATAATCTCTCTAATTATGTGTTTTCGAAGACTGTTTAACAGCTCCTTAACCCGATAAGTTATCGCTGTTCTCTTGGCTTTGAAAACCAATTCCAGAATTTCTTAAAATTCAGCCCACAACAGGGAGAAAAGGAGTAAAATGTATCTTCGAGGACTCTTTAATAGTGCATTAACGCGGTAAGTAATCGTTATTCTCTTTGCTTCAAACGCCTCCCTTTACCAATCCTTAGAAATTAATTTTAGTATTTTTTAAAATTCAATTCCTTAGAGAGCGAAGAGAGGTCAAATGTGTTTTTGAAGACTCCTTGACAGCTTAGTAGCCCTATAAGATATCGTTATGTTCTATGAAATTTGATAAAGATTGCGTATATAAATATTTATAAACTACTTTCAGGATTTTAGCAAAATTTTATCCCTAATAATATAAAAAAGGATCGCTTTTCGGTTATATGTTACCTAAAAAACTACATCGTTTCCATGCTTGTAACCTTCAAACCAACATATTTTGTAAAAACTTATAAAACGAAAAAAAGTATTAACAGACGAAACCTGTCTCTTACTGAAACAAAATGTTAATTTCCTTTAGAGTCGCAGAATAAAGTCGTCGGAATGGGGCAGGCTCAATAATTAAATAGTCAGAGAAATACATTGCACTATGTTCTTTTCCTAATTAGGTTCTATATAAGTAGTTTCATAGATCACCTTGTGAACAATGCAGCTAAAAATTACATGCGTCATTTTCAATGAAGACTGAATTGAAAAACTGGCATTTAGTGTCCATTCCAGTTCCACAGTAACGATCTTTGTGTTACGACATTGAATTGGTTTCTTGGAAACAGAACTGCCAGAACTATAAAACTGCGAATCCCATAGTGGACTGTCAAATTCATATGCCATAATAGTGGAGAGGCCTTTTGTTTACATATTAGTAGTGTATGTGTGCCGATTCTGAGGCAATATATTTTTAATGGAGGTGAGTGGCTGTGGTTGTGACTGAGAGCCACCTACTGAGGATATACTAGGACGAACTCAGCAGTCTTCGGCTTGACTCAGAGGGTAATGGGAAGCCTGCAACTCGGGATTGTCGAACATAACAGAAGGTGCTATGCAGTTATGCCCACTAGCCCTTCAAGTATATGTTTGTTTCTGGTAGCAATATTGGTTTATAGGCATAGGGTATGCATGTCAAATCAGCAATCTAAATTTTGTACGATTAAATTTTTTTTTCATTTCTACCGTAATTACATAGGATATTGCGGAACGATACAAAAGTCTCTCAACTACATTTCCGGTTTCCAGTTTCCTCTCTTGAAGTTTAATTAATACACGATGTCGGAATCTGTACCTTATTCATTATCTCGAATGTTTTGTTATGAATAAAGGTACGCTACTCGGTTTATTCTCAATGTTTGTATATGTGACAAATCCAAGCCCATCAAATGAGTACCGACTCTGCACAAGTAAGATATAATCATGGTATGGATAAGCATCTACCAACACTTTTATAAGCATAATTGGAGATAATTCATGTGACAATACTGCCAAGGCCCTGGAGACTTGGAATTTACGAGGGCAGCTCGGATAAATTTCTTAACTTTCATGCTTTTCTTGACTATCAATCCGTCAATCATACAATTATTCCATTGATATTTTCATCAATCCATTAATCTTACAAACGTTTCTTCAATTTTTCCCAATCTTTGCCAATCCGCAACCAATTATCACCAAACCTCAGCAATCTTCCCATCAATCTTCACCAATCCTCATTACATGCACCGCAAAGAGCTTCGCACGCTCAGCAATAAGCTCCGCATGCTCTGCAATCTTCACCAATCCTCAGCAAACTTTCCAACAATTTTTCCCAATATTTATATTATTCTTCCAATATTTCCATAAATATTTCAATCTTTCCATTAATCTTTTCATCAATCTCGCAATCTTTCCATAAATCTCGCAATTTTTCCATCAATTTCGCAATATTTCCATCAATCTCGCAATCTTTCCACCAATCTCGCAATCTTTCCATCAATCTCGCAATCTTTCTATCAATCTCAGAATATTTCCCTCAATCCTACAATCTTCCCATTAACATTTCATCCAATATTTCAATCAATTACCAATACATGTTCAATCTATTGGTTTTTCGTCTGTCCCCTATCCATACATATTTTTATAAAACATTTACCAACTGTCTCCAAATTTGTACATGACTACAGACTTTAACGTTTTGTATACAGTCCTCTATTCATGTATTTTTGTACTTAAAGTCTTTATTAACATTCTGTTTGCAGATATTTACCTTAATAGTTAAGTACGCATAGCACCACTTTAAAGTTGTGAAGGAAAAGAATACAACACACCAAATTTAAAGAATTTTTTTTATTATCATTTTTTTTCCGTAATTAAAATTTTAGAAGAAAGCAGTTCATCTCATCAAGCCATTTTACCCCTACCGTTCAGTTCTCTAACGATTGAAGATATCTCGTTAATGTGCGAGAAATCTGTACCTTGAAAAGCAACCCTATGTCTGAGTCTATCAATAAGTTCATTATGGTCTTCAGGAAATAGGTAGCCAGTATTCTCAGCATCTTCTGCCTTCTTCGTGTCACTTGTAGCAAATGTAGTAAAGGGGTGTGTCAGTGCATCGTGAAAATCGGCATTGTCTTCACTGTCAACACTGTCTTCATCTTCATTTACATCACTACTGTCTTCATGGTTATGTTCACCTCCGGTTTCTTCCTCAATATCAAGTTTAGGGACATACTTTTCTTTGTAGCAAAAGTTGTTTCGTCATTATCAGTATTTAGAGCCGACGACAGTGTATTTTGAAGTTCGTTTACTTCACGAAAAAGTCTTGCAAGAGTACATTCCACACAAACAGAATCTACTGCACTCATTTACCCTTTAGGATTAACTAACTGTCTCATAATTATCGCCTGACGAATCATTACCCACCGATGCAGCAGGGGGCATTGACATCACTTGCTTGCTCTCAAAAGACGAATCGTTGCAGTTCTTGATGTGGTTATTCAATATACACTGAAGAGCCAAAAAAAACTGGCATAGGCGTGCGTATGAAAATAACAGACGTATGGAACCAATCAGAGTAACGCGATGTGGTCAGCAGCTAGATCAGTTAATGCTGCTACAATGGCAGGTTATCAAGATTTAAGTGAGTTTGAACGTGGTGTTATAGTCGGCGCACGAGAGATGGGACATAGCATCTCCGAGGTAGCGATAACATTTGGATGTTCGCGTACGACCATTTCACGAGTGTACCGTGAATATCGGGAATCCGGTAAAACATCACATCTTCGACATCGCTGCGGCCGGAAAAAGATCGTGAAAGAACGGGACAAACGACGACTGACGAGAATCATTAAACGTGACCGACGTGCAACCCTTTCTCAAATTGGCGCAGATTGAATTTGTGGACTGCTCTGCAGGATTCATGGTGTTAATTGCCTCCTGCATACCTTCAGACATTAGTCGAGTCCATGCCACGTCGTCTT
>NQII01000026.1:142575-191066 GCA_002778355.1 Clitarchus hookeri | reverse complement strand
GGGGGGGGGGGGGGGCTACACGATATTAGGAAGGTGTACCAGTTTTTTTGGCTCTTCAGTGTATCACCTTGCATAAACTGCATGGGTTCAATACCGTAATTCTTCATAATGCGAAAAGAACTCTTCGTACAGGTGATTCTTTCATGTCGACGAGCATTTTGAGAGATGGTAAAAACTTGATCGCAGAATAGACACAGTCGGCAATCAGGCAGCGATGATGCAGGTTACGGCTTCATGTTCGTTGAGGTCAAAGGCAGACTTTCGTATTCACAATTCATCTTCACTGTATAGCGAAAGAGTGCTTCCAAATCGAAGTTAACTTCTCAATGCCTGAACATTAACTGAGGTACCAGCGTGCGTCAGCGCTCTATATATAATTTCTCCCATCACTCGGAAAAATCAGGGTGATATTTTCTAAGACCGAGAGAAAATGAAAAATTTTACGATTTCAGGCTTCGAACTCGCGGACCTACACCATGCCTACTCGAGGTATTTTGCTTAAAACTTTGTATCAGTTGTGAATGAATACTAGAACAGTGGAAAATTAATGTAAGAGCATCGCTCTAAAAATATTTACAAAACTCAGGTCATTCATTGAATTGCGAACCCTTTACCTTATCCTGATTCCTACATCTGATGGCTAAAACTTGCAGTTCGCATTTATTATTCTTTCCTAAAGCAGTCTCCGAAACTCTGAGCGAAATTACGAAATGTTCTAAGTCCGATAGAAAGTGAATATTTTTAATAGTTTCCGGTTACGAACTCGGGTCCCTACACCATGCCTAACCGGTGGGTATTGCTTAAATGTATATTTTATGTGTGTATTAGCATGTAAACAGACACAAAATCACGTAAAAAAAGTTCATTTAAAATTATTCAATATCCAGGTCGGTATTCGAACTGTAGTCGCTATATCACCCTATATCATCTTTATTCTTCGTCCAAAATTAGTCTAACAGCCTACTTTATGTGTTTCATACACTTAGGTATTTCTTCCACGGAAAGCCATTAGAGTGAATATGTTTATTTTGCGACAAGGGCGGCGCGCGTCCTCTAGTGTCTTTGGCTATCTTGTTGTGACATCTTGGCGGCCATAGTTGTTACCCTTGTCCCAAAACCATGGAAGAACAACCTAAGTGACAATTTATTAAAAATTGCTAGAATAAGTTAGGTATAAATGTATGGTGTATTCTAAGTAATATTATAAATGCGAAAGTGTATTTGTTTGTTTGTTTGTTTGTCCGTCTTTCATGTGGCAACGGAGCAACGGATCGACGTGATTTTTTGCACAGAGATAGTTGGAGGGCCAGGAAGTGACATATGCTACTTTTTATCCCGAAAAAATGTCACATTCCCTTAGAAATTTTTTTTTGATGTCGGTGCCAAAAGGGGGTATTGTAATGTATACCATAATTATGGTACAAAGTCACCCGGTTTATATTTTACATGCCATAATTATGGTACATCGTACCCTACCTTTGGTATTTTGTACAATAATCCAGAAATGTGTACTATAATGGACTCTGTACCACCCAAGTTTACCTTTTGGCCTTGAATGAACATGGTTGGGCTGTACCATAATTGGTTCTATATCACACATTATCGTTATTTCGTACGATAATTTCGAAATTGGTACCATAATGGACTCTGCACCACCCAAGTTTTCTTTTCAGCCTTGAATGGACATGGCTGGGCCGATTGAAGCAGACATTGGTGGCTGGCCTTTTTAAGCCGGCGTTTATCGCAGGTCATATTAATGGCATTGTACATGCATGTAAATTTTTCTTGTGTTTCAGCTTCTACGCATGTACCAGCTTCACCAATGATGGCTAAGCCCACGGATTCCGCGGGCCATTCACCTTGAATGGACTTGGTTGGGCCGATTGAAGCAGACGTTGGTGGCTGGGCTTCTTTTCAAGCCAGCGTTTATCGCAGGACATATTACTGACTTCGCTGAATTTCAGCTTGATGAAATTTAGCTTGACGACAAATATGAGAGTGCACCTTCATAATGAAGTTGATACAGGACATTATGCTGATACAATATTAAAAACTGGAGATGGCTGGTTAGAAACAAATACCAAGGGGCTATGTGTCACTAACGGGGGATTTTAGTAATTCGGTGCAGAGTGATACGGAACTGATTGCTAGTGTTTACCCAGATCTACAAATAAATATAAATGATGACTAGTGACTATGTAAAAGAGCGATTCTAGCACCAAAAATGACATGCTCTGTTCTGTGTTTATGATCAGTGTCTGTCTACTAACAAATGTCATTATTTCTCCCTATAAGTTTGTTAGTATAACCATGCGAGCGAAGTCGCGGACAAAAGCTAGTGAAACACATAAAGTAGGCTGTTAGACTAAATTTGAACGAAGAATAAATATAACATATGGTGATATAGGAACCACAGTTCGAATACCGACCTGGGCATTGGATCATTTTTAACGAACTTCGTAGGTGATTTTGTGTGTGTTTACATGCTTATACGCACTTAATATATATTTAATTAATATCCAACGTTTAGGCATGGTGTAGGGCCTCCAGTTCGAGACCATAAACCATAAAAATACTAATATTCTATCCTAATAAATTTTTTTTTCTGTTTTTACCCTATGATGGGAGGAATATATAATGAGGGTGAAATGGGAGTTTTAGGAGAATAATTCTGAAGTCTAAATTAAATACGAGGTTAGCAATTGTATTAATTTCACGAGTTTTAGATCAATTTTAACGAATTTTGCACATGATTTTTTGTCTGTATACATGCTTATACACACCTAAAATATATATTTAAGCAAATTCATCGGTTAGGCGTGGCATGGAGCCCTCAGTTTAAACCTGAAACCATAAAAATATATTAATTTTCTACTGGACTTAGAAAAAAACCTGCTGTTTTTACCAAGTGATGGGAAAATGTTGCAGGAATATACAGTGAAAGAGAAATGAGAGTTTTAGGAAAATAATTCATGGGTCGGAATGAAATAAGAGGTTCGCTATTCGATTAATGGCACGAGTTTTCGAAGCTTATCAGCGAGGTTCGTGCACGAACTTCTGGATTATTACTTAAACCCGATATAACTGTTGAAGCAATATCCACAGGTTAGGAATGGTGAAGGGACATGAGTTCATAACCCGAAACCATTATAAAAATATTCATTTTCTCTCGGTTTTAGAAAATATCACCCTGATTTTTCCGAGTAATGAGAGAAAATATATATAGCGCGCTGATGCGCGCTGGTATCTCAGTTGACGTTCAGGCGTTGAGAAGTTAACATCGGTTTGGAAGCATTCTTTCGCTATACAGAGAAAATTAATTGTGAATACGAAAGCCTGCCTTTGACCTCTACGAACATATACCTGCGACCTGCATCATCGCTGCCTGATTACCGACTGTATCAATTCTGCGATCGTGTTTTTACCTTCGATCAAATTGGCTGTCGACATGAAAGAATCGCCTGTACGAAGAGTTCCTTTCGCGTTAGGGAAAATTACGAAATTGGTCCCGTGCAGTATAGGCAAGGTAATATATTGAAGAAACGCATCAAGAACTGCAACGATTCGTATTTTGAGAGCCAGTGATGTCAGTACCCCCTGTTGCATCGGTGGGTACTGATTCGTCAGGCGATAATGATGAAATAGTTAATGCTAAAGGGGAACGAGAGCACCAGAGTAAGTTTGTGTGAAATGTACTCTTGCAAGACTTTTTCGTGAAGTCAACGAACTTCAAAATAAACTGTTGTCGGCTCTAAATACTGATGATGACTAAACAACTTCTGCTACAAAGACAAGTATGCTCCTAAACTTGATATTGAGGATGAAACAGGAGGTGAAGGTGACCATGTAGACAATAATGATCAAAACGAAGATGAAGACAGTGTTGACAGTGAATACAATGCCGATTTTCTCAATGCACTGACTCGCCCCTTTACTACATTTGCTACATCAAGCGACATGAAGAAGGCAGAAGACGCTGAGAACACTGGCTACCTATTTCCTGAAGACCCTAATGAACTAGTTGATAGACTCAGACATAGGGTTGCTTTTCAAGATGGAGATTTCTCGCACATTAACGAGATATCTTCAATAATTAGAGAGCTGAAAGGGAGGGTTTATATGGCATGATGTGATGAACTGCTTTCTTCTGACACTCTAATTACGAAATAATAATAAATTATTAATATTATAAAATAATTGTTTTTCTTTATTTTTGTGTTGAATCCTTTCATCCCTCACAACTTTAAAGTAGTGCTACGAGCACTCAACTATTCACATACAGAATATTAATGTAAACTTTAAGTACAAAAATTCATTAATAGTGGACTGCATACAATAAAATTAAGTCTATCGTCATTTACAAAATTTGGAGGAAAATGGTGAATTTTTTTAAAGATATGTATGGATTAAGGACAGACGATAAACCCATAGATTGAATATGGATTGGTGATTGATTGAAAGATTGGATGAAAGATTGGTGGGAAGATTGGAGGGCAGAAGGAAAGATTGTGAGATTGATGGAAAAATTGCGAGATCGACGGAAGGATTGCCACAGTTATCGAAAGACTGATGGGCAGATTGTAATATTGATTGGATGATTGGAAGATTGATTAAGGATTGCGAAAGATTGATGGAAAGTTTGCTGAGAAACTGTGACCATTGCGGAGCGGATTGTGGAGTATGCGGAGCTGATTGTGGTGCGTTCGGTGAGGATTGGTGAAGATTGAGGGAAAGACTGCGAAAGATTGATGAAAATATCAAGAAAGATTGATGGAAACATTGGAAAATGGTTTGAAAGATTGAGAAAGCTTGGAGAATTGTTGGAAATATTGTGAAATATTGATGAAAATATTGCGAAAGAAACACAAAATGTGTTACAATGGTGCGAGCTTATTATCAGGCATTTCGCAAAGCGACCATAAACCAACCAACAAGATTGACCATACCAGTCGACAAGACTGGCCGACAATACCAAACTGCAATACCAACCATAGCAACTAAGCAGGCCGACCGAAAGACCGACAGACCAGACCGACTAACCAGACAAACGGACCATAGCACCCTACCATGCCAACCAACCATACCAGCTGACCACACCTACCATCCAGACAGGCTTACCATACCAACCAGTCTCTCTAATTGTACTAACAGATCATTCTATCAGATTAACTTAACAGGCCTTCCAACCAGTCCATCCGATCAGGTCGTCTACACTTACTGGCTGATGCTACCAACCATTCTAAGTTATCATACCGATAGACCATATCAATCCACTTCTAAGAGGCGTCAAGCCGATCCCAAACATACCTAAACCAACCTAAAGAATATAGGAATTAGAGTGGAGCAAGAGGTTCGCAATTCGAATACCAGTTAGATTTTCGGAACCTTTTTGGTAATGTATGTACGTGAATTTTTGACACTGTACATGGTACTTAATTCTTCTCAACACTCCTGGTCTTAAGATATTTCGTATTTCAGTATTTGTGTGTTATTGTTATAACATATTTCTCGTAAAACAATGTTTGCCGCGTATACAATTTTTTTACTGCTTTTACACAAATTTACGAAAAAATTGAATTTTTTTTTCTAATAAATTTAAGAAAATTCATTTCTTGAATATTTTAAATTTCCTGTTGCTGTAAATGATATAGCTCACAACCTCGAATTTCTAACCAGTGGCTAGTGATAAATTAGGAATATTTATTCCTGAAACCACAGCTGGTCATGCCTCTTCCTAACTTTCTCGTGCAGACATATCTACAGCAAAATAGTATCATAAACGGTAGTTTATCATTTTGTATCAAGTGGTTAGTGAATAACACGATACCTTCTGATGCAGCAAAATATTTATGCATTAATAACAACAATAATATTTAACTTACTGCCACAATTACATGTAATGATCTACCATAGTACAGTTTAATATTATGTATGTAATTGTTCATTGCATTTACTGATAGAATATTGGTGACTGATTATCGTCTTTTCATCTTACAGGTTCCAATTCTTGTTGAATGCTTAAATTACACATTTTAAACACTAAAATTTACAAATAATTCCGTGAATGGAATAGCTGCGATTAAAAGGTTCAATTAAAGTGTTGGGCAAGGCGAGCATCTCTTTTGCAACTGGTTGCGCTCCGGTTATTGAACAAACACAAGTCAATTGAGAGTGTACCTATACATGTGGAAGAATAATTCTTGCAGGATATTTTTCTGCCCTTACACTACATTTCATATGTGTATACCACCTATGTAAAGTAAATCAGTAAAAAGTTATTAGCGTCCAAAAAATAGATATCAAATCTCATATAACATTTTTAAGCATGCTATATATGAATTAAATGAAAACCATAAACACTACGCGAATCCTTGTACATTTTTGGCTCCAAACCTAACAATTTTGTCCCAGTTTGAGTTTTTTTTTTTTTTTTGCTATGTTGTGAATGCATACACTTATATCTGATGGATCATTTATATAGCACTAGCTTCGCAAATTTGGGAATTCAACCCTCAGTTCTCCCGTTAGAACAAGGAATGCACAAATCTCTGGGAGGGGGGAAGAGAGAGGCGTTTCCAAGGATACATAAAAAAAATTCCAGTGATTTTATTAAATATAATTTGTACAAAGTAACAATTTTTTCAGCGCTTCTGTTCACTCTAATGGGACACTTTGAACATATTAAGGGTTAATGATTCGAATGTGCGTGTATCAAATTCAAATTTAGGTTAGTTTAAAATGTAAACGTAAAAGTAGGAATGTTAAAAATGTAACGAATCAAAAAATTGTAGCGGCAAGAAGTTTACACTTTCTGGTACAAAAAAATTAATACACTAAAATTTTTCTTATATAGGCTTTCCAGCGGATATCTGTCATGTATGCTATCAACCCTGCCAGTTCTTTAAATGGCCGTTTCTAAGACCTGAATCGACCAAAATTATAGCTATTCCGAACTTTAGATATGTATTTGACTGCACTTGTAAATTAACCCAAACTCGCAATTATGGTGTTACCTCATCTAATTTACTGAACTTGATCGTGTTTGTTAAAGTAAGAAAATAGTCGGATTTACGGCATGGTATTTTTACGACTTAGTAATTGTATGAATCTTAGAGTGGAAATGTGCATGAATGGTATTTACGTTAATCACCAAACCACATCCCTCCCGTTTCCTTTCATTTCCTTGCATGTCATCTCCAAAAAGGAATTGCAGTCACTATATTCTGTAGATATGTAAATGTATAAAACATATTTGGTAAAAATGTCTTATGTTTGTACTACCAGTTCCTACTTCCGGCACATAACTGATGTATTCCTTGTAATAGACTAGTCCCATCTCCAGTTATCAGAGCTGCAAGAAGAATTTTGTATAACAACCGAGGAAACAAAAATTTCGAGACATTTGAACTGCCTGTCGTTCTCTCCCACTCCGTTTCTTGCGATGTCTCTGCTAGGGGCGCCACCAACTTAAAATGGCTCGTTAGCACCGTCTATTAGGAGGTGGTGCAGCAATGTTGACATCGGCCCTATGTTATGAGCATTATTCACAGTGGTTTCTTTCATTTTTAAGGCAAGACGCGCAAGGACGGTTTTTAGCCGTGCGGATATCTAGTCACGGTGGCGATATTACCGTGCAAATAAAGTGAGTGAGCGCACTAACTGCCAAAAACCGCTAGATATCTCAGATCGAAAATTAATTTCAAGCAGAAAATTTATGTGTGTGCTCTATTAATTCGAGTTATAGGGAAGGGAAAAGAAGGAGGGGGGGTGTGTATTCGTCCATTAGCAAGCCAAATATTATTGAAAGGGCACTTTCACAGTCTATGAAGACAAGTGTATAAATATGTTGGGTACTTCAGAATGAGTCAAACTTCATTCAACGCACTATTACATGTGACAAGACCTCACATTACACACTGAAGAAAACTAAAGAGATTGCAAGCATAAAATTGAAGAGAACATTGAGTATAGAAACTGAAGTATTTATTTTGAGCAAAAACTGAAGAAATTATTTTTAGTTCCACTTACTCAGGAAAACTTTATGTAAAACGGTTGGATATTAACATTGACTGTAAATTTAACTGGGATATCTACACAAAATATGTATGTACACACGATTATCTACTGTTTTATTTCTGCTTTAAAGAAAGTTAAATTTTGTACAAATATAAACCTAGTTAATATTTTGTTTTTTTCTCCATACACATATTTTGTAACGGTGTAGTCTTTTTATCTTGCAGTGTCTTAAGAATGTAAAGGAATGATAAAATTTGATTCTAATCTACATAACAGTTATAACGATCATGGCATAAGAAAAAATATGTACCAGGTAATCAATATGTTAGGCTTAGTAAATGACAACAAAATTATAAATATATTGGTATAAAGTTTTTAAATAAATTACCGTTAGGTTCGTGAGGTGTTTCAGTTATGCATTTCAATAGCATTGTGGAAAAATGACTGAAAATAAAATCATTTTATAGTAATGAAGAAGGGAATTTAGCTATTATGGATTATCTTAAATAATAAGGCTGGTTATATTATTTATAAATTATGGGCAATTTTAATTAACAAAATATTATTCACTAATAATACGCGTATTTTGTTTATAATTTTAATATACCCTAATCAGAATTTTTAATAAACTACAAGCTTATGTAAAAGAATCGATAATGTTGATCTTTAGTAGGGGAAGTAATTGGTGGCTTGACCATCCATTTTACAATATAAATGGAACTTCTTATTGCCAAATGGTTTTTAAAAAATTGTATTTTTATTTTCTGAATAATATGAGGCAAATCGTATTGCAATTTATATTGTTCTTTGGCAAATAAGTAAACCACTAACTAGCCTCACATTCGGCAAGACCCGGTTTTTAATCCCGGCCTGGCCATCCTGATTTCGGTTTTCCAAAATCTCTCCAGTCGAGTGCTGGGATGGTTACTTAATACACGCCCTGGCCTGTTCCTTCTCCACTTCCTTAAGCTCTGGTTTTTTCCTACCAGGACCTTGTCGCTGTTCGAGAGGGACTCAAAACTCCTCATAAAAATTATTTATATTATAATTGCTATACAGTTCCTCATTCATACTTATACCGCTGCATTCAGGTAAATGTTTGTTGTATATAAACAGCCTTATTTCTACCTCTATCATTAGCTTCTCTGTATCAAAGAATTCAGTATCAGTAGACATTTCTCTAGATATAACAGCCCTCTTTTGTACACTCCAAGCTTCACTGAAACCGTTTATTTTTCCGCTCGCGCGCGCGCAACTATTGAATGATAGCTGCTTCATTCCTCATGGCGGCCAGCGCTCTTCCTGCAGAATAGAACATATTGCGTTTTTAAAACCGCCGAGGAAAGCTATCCACTCAGTTCCATTTCAAGTTGTGCGTAGTTAGTTTCGAAGGGTTGGTGCTCGCTAACGAAGGGTCGTCGGTCTGGTCCGCCTAGTAAGAGGACTCGTTTACGAAACGGGTTCGTAGAGGTGGATAGTCCTCGGCCCCATCAAGGTGGCACGTACGGATTCAACTCCGTACTCTGCTGTTGACAGGTGAGGTGGAACCACCCTCGGGTGGAGAACATCCACCCACTGCGATTGGAAAGGGCGTGATCTGTTTCTATTGGCAGCAATCAACTGCTGTCAATTAGAGCTCTGACCAAGCCTGAAGAGGCCTTTAACAAGCCTGAATGTATATGGAAATCCTGAGGTGCACTCCCCGCTAAACTGCTCAGAAAGGTGTCTTCTGTTATACCTTAGCGGCTCAGGTACAGGAGGAGCAGCCGAGGTCAAAACCCGCGACACTGTGTGTCGAGAACATGTGCGTTTCATTCCAAGCGGTTGAATTACCGCGGCGGCCATGCGACTAAAAACCGTCCTTGCGCGCGGGGCCTAATTGTTACTTTTGAAGCCATCTTGGATTCCGAGTTTATTGGTCAAGATTTTGAAGTAGCCACAGGGATTTTAAAATTCAGCATGGTTCAGATGCCCTAAAAAAGTAGTTTTCCCAGTTGCTACATTAAATTTTTCTTGCGCTACAACGAAATACATGTGTCGGAATTTGTCCTAGAGTATACATTTTTAATAGTATTTAAGTACACGGAAAGGCGTTTCACGGCCTATAAATATTATAGATGGATATTTAAATGCATACGTATTTACATCAGAACTCTCATAAGAATTCTATCTGTATTGTCGATACACATCTAGCCAGAAACATAGCTTACGAAATCATGTAGTTGCGAGTGACGCTATAATTAAAAAACGTAGCCAGGTTTTTTGTTTGGTAGATGCCCAACATATGAATTGTTATAAAGATAATAAATACGTACAAATATATTTAAATCACAAAATAAATTGATTCATTTTGCTTACTTTCAATAAAAATTCGTGTAAAATATTTCCCCTAATCATAAAAATTAAGAGACCAATGTTGGCAAATTTAGCAATCACTAATTAACGACATATTTTTTGAATTCGTAATAAAACTATTAAATGCTGCAGTGGTTTCCTTTCCAGGAACAAAAACAGAACGGGCGATTTGATTGGAACATACAAAGTTTTTATTTTGTTCGTAGGGTCACTTTATGGGATTTTCTTGACCGTGAGACCGCTCAGACTTGGAGAGATGGAAAGGAAGGCTGTTTTTGGGAGCAAAGCCCCTCTGCCTTGGGGAGGAGAAAAGGTTGAACTGAAGAAAAACACAGTTTAGCTTGGCAGCCTTCCATCAGCTTTAAGAGTTTTACACATTACAGATATTTAAGTATTGGGTGGAGGTTGTATTCTCAATTTATTTATTGGTCTTCGGAAGAGACCCGGCCCTCCTGGACCATCCCCCCCCCCCCCNACTGCATAGTTTATATGAACAATTTATACTCGTAAGAGAGTAGTCATAAAAGCTAAATAAGTGCCTTGTAGTA
This sequence comes from Clitarchus hookeri, assembly GCA_002778355.1. Classification (NCBI taxonomy): domain Eukaryota; kingdom Metazoa; phylum Arthropoda; class Insecta; order Phasmatodea; family Phasmatidae; genus Clitarchus; species Clitarchus hookeri. The sequence continues at coordinate 180,147 of NQII01000026.1, read as the reverse complement.
ATGAATAGATACCGCTGCTGGAAGGTAGTCGGCAACAGAATGTTATCAGATAGAAATGCCAGCGTAACTATCTGTGGTAAATCACGTAGCTGTTACAGGAGAGGTTAATTCGGTATTCGTAACCGAACATGTGGCGTGTGTGTTTTCCGTGCTAGTTCGTAATGTCTCCATTTGGGGGTGGGCTGGGGTGGTGTCACGTGGTCTAGGGACTGGAGCCGGAAGTCGGCTAAAACAACGTGCCACGCGACGTGAGGATCGATAGATAGGGCAACTCATTTCTACATCACGCTGAAAGGAAATTATTTTGATGCCACAATAGCCCCCTCATATTTTTTTGGTAGTGAAATTCAAGAACATTTCAACGTACCGCCATTTCCTTTTACTTTGTGTACTGTTTCAATTCAATTTATCTTGCAACGATCCTCAGCGAGTTTAGTCACAGTCACGTCACTACTGTCTACTCTTGGATCACTTTGAAAACTCGTAAAAGGAAATACTTCGCATTCGATCCGAACTACAACTGTTCTAGCTCCCATGAAAATAAACCTGTTCGCCGTTTAGTTGAAGCGCTGTAAACCAAATAGGTATCCGCACATGAATTAATTTCACCATTATTTTGAAACTGTTGGCTTGCAAAATCTTAAAATTTCTTTCGTCGTGCATTTTCACTTTATAATACCATTTAAACGCTATCACAGGCTTGCAGCTTGCAGGTAGGTTGTAAAGTCAGATATATCTGACAAAATACTGGCGAAAGTTCACTAAAATAAAATATTAAGGTATTTTCATGCTGGTAGTACGGAGAGCACTATCGTAACGTGGTAGTTTTCACGGGGCACTGCCGTTTATTTCGCCATCTACAATTAATCGCTGCCCGACTACACTCTCGCCTAACCTCCCCCGTCCTTTACATTGAACGGAGAACGATATAAGTAGATATTTTGGGGGGTGAGAGGAGGGGTAGGGTACCAGCTTCAGCTCCCATCCGAGCTATTCTGACCGTTTCTTTGGCGAAAAGTAATGCACGGACCTTAATTTTTTTCAGGGCCAACTTAGTCATAGTGAACCAACCTCTTACAGTGCGTGAGTTAACAAAGTAACATATTCTGAATTTTATTACCCATTGATATATAAAACAAATGTAGTTTCTCAACTTCACTTCCCCTTAAGCGTAAAACTTTCTTTAGCAATTGCAATCACAGTGACAATTTTAGCGAGAATTTTTTTGCTTACAAATTGTAAGTAATTTTTATTAATTTTGTTATAGAATGTCTAACTAGCCATAAACAGAGATTATATAATTCGAAAGTTAAAATTGGGGATTTACTTTGCGCGGCTGTGTACAAAAAAGCTAAAGGTGACAAAATATACTGACTGAAGTCGACTTTTGAAGCTTGGTTAACCGATTCGTTGATCATATTGTACTCAGTGTTCAGAAAATGAGTTATGCCAGAGGCTGGGCATGAATTATAGCCGGTCAGACCTCGTAAGCGCACGGTCTCTTAGAACCCGAGTACACTAAACTAAAGGTTGTTCGCGGTAAACTGAGCACTTTTGAAAGCCCCGCTTAAGATCTTATTCTCTTTGCTTTTTGTATAATTCAGCCACATATGAAATTGGCATTGCAGTGGACCACGCCAATTTTTTTCATGCGTCAATAAAGCGTAAATACGAACTTTTTATGAATTTAACTATGTTACTAAAGTCAAAATTATTACTCTTATGTTCATTAAATAAACAGAAAAATAAATAAATAAATTCAATATCCACAAACTTAATAACACACTTTTTTTTTTTAGACGTCAATAAATGGAATTACTTCAACTGGTTCACCGCCAACTTTACAACGAATATTTCTGTCGGTGCTTACGTTAAAACATATGCAGTTACGGACAGTAACTGGTTTTCAAATATTTAATTCGAAAAGTGCTCATTTAACAGCGAACGTACTATAGCTGAAGAGTAACAACGATTCTCTACCAGGTACTCGAGCCAACAGCAGTTCCACTGCAATCCACATAGTAAACAGTTTTGTCCAAATGGAAGATGGCTAGTCGCAATACGAAAATATGTTCAGATATTCAAAGCAGCAGAAGGATAAAAAGCTTTAAGTAAAGCGTTTATTTCCCTCGTGATTTACTTTCAAAGTTTTAAAACTGAACTGAAATTATATGAGAATTGTTAAAAATACTGATTAAATTAAATTAAATTAATAACATTTCCTTAAATCATGATGAGACAATGCCCTTCTCCCATGTTACGACTCGAAAGTATAGACTCTCCCCCTTCCCCCTCCAAGCCTTCCGGTTCCATCCCAAACCGAAAGTCTAGATCCGCTCCTGTAAACAGCTATCGTGTAATCACTGTAGCGAACTTTCTTAATAGTCATGATACATGGAGAAATAATGAATACGCCAAAACAACCGTTGAAAAGGAAAGCTGTTTACACCCACTAGATATACAGGAATGAGTACGCTTAGCATGAAAAACTCGAGGTATGGCTGCATCGGAGACACGGCAGTGAGTTTTACGTGAATACATCTGCGTTAGCGGGTATATATTTATCTTTGGGGCATTGGAATAAAATTAAAATAACCAAATTAATAGAGTCTACTTGGTTCCATGGCTTAAATCGACAGATGGGGCGACATTTTTAGTTTGGCACCAAAATCAGCGCGCTAGCACATCAGAGTCGCGAGATGTACTGCCCGGAAATTTTCGCCTGCCCCCAAAATTACAACCAGACGCCACCTCCCCCCTCCCCACCTGTCCGCCCACCTGCACCACACGCATGCGCGGCGCCAACTCAAGGCCATGCTTGCATCATAGTCGTATACCTGATATAACGGGACCACATATATTTCAGTTGTGTCATTAGTTACGAAGTTATAGTGTCGGAACTGATTACTCTAAATATGTTACATTGCCATTTCCGTCCTAGTACCTCATGTTACGGTCTGATTTTAAAGACGTATTCACATCAAAAAAGGTACAGACTATTTTTTAAGGGATCCTAGATAAATTGACATTTATTTTAAGATAACTAAAAAATTTAAAAAGGGGGGGGGGGCAAAGTCTTAATTGAGATAATGCCCGAGTACTATCCTAAAACCGTAGTTGTTAATAAAAATAATTCTACTGCCAAATTATGAATTCCTTTCGAGAAAATCGTTAAACGCATATTATCATACTGCAATACTACAATGAGCATAGGAATAACAATCAAGTAACTCATCAAAGAAAAAAATATGTTAAGCATTTAATATGCTGCGTAATTTAAGAGTTATTAGTATGTACTTCTTTAGTTCTAGCCTATAATGTTACACCTTTTATTGCAAAAAAAAAAAACATTAATTTTAGGCTATTAACATAATAGAAAAAAATTTTAAGCATTAATTATATTTTTTTTATCTTGCCAAATTTATTGTTATGCACAGATAATTTTTATTTTGATAAAGAGTCATAACAATTATATATTTAACTCTACCCCCCCCCCTCCTACGACCATCATTTTTGAGATCACATTAACGTCACTGCACCAAATTTTTGTCATCATTAATTTTGACGTAATTTTTTATATAACGATTTTACTACACACTAATAAAAAATTATATTTAATGCATAGGCTGCATTTTTTAGTAAATGTTAGTTCTTTATATGTAAGATGAAATTTTTTGTCATTCATAACTCTCAAATAATTATATTCATACATGAACAGTACATATAATACAAAATGGGTATTCTAGCAAATTATGAATGATAATTAGCAGGCTAAAGGCATTTTGTTATAAAAAACATAATCAAAATCTATATTACAGACCCATTTTGTAAATTAATAATTTTTGTAATTTATAACACGAATATTTCTTACAATACATTAAATTATCAAAGATAAAAGCATAAACTTATTGATTACAATTATCTGTTGTTATTTTGAAAGCCAATAGTTACAAAATTTAATATAAGTTCTTATTAAAATGTATATTATTAAACTGATATTTTATGTTAAATCTACTTATTTTTAAAATTTGCAAACAATTGAGATTTAGTAATCTTTGGAAGTACATATTATTTTCTTTTTTAGTAGGTGCAGTTTTTGCTTTATACTCAACAATAGTATATCATATTTTTTATTTTGTATAATAATTTCACTTGAACCAGCATAGTATTTATCAACTTACCAACAGATTTTTGGTTTACTATACGTACACCGAGTAAAAATGGTGGATTGTAACACCGGGGTTATTTAGTGAAGCGAAAACTGAGAATAAAATATAAGGGTTATTTTTTACAACGGCCAATCGTTTGATCCATAAAAACATTGTTAGAAGTGCGAGATTTACATCAGCTATTCAAAGTGTCCATCGTCCATTCGCTAGCATGTGACATCCATACGCGTAATCACAAGTGGCCTAAACATTATATTAACTGCTTCTTTCAGTAGTCGCAGCGGTGATCCGCGCATGATAATATGCTAGATTCGTGGAGCGGCTGCGAAGAAACATATGGCCAAAATACGAAATGACCCGTTTATTTTCTACACAATTTTGACAATCTAAAGTATTTTTAAGAGCTGATTTCTATATTAAAATAGTTATTTATAATAAACCAAACTAATATCATAATGGGCAATAATTGCATTAGCTTTGTTACACTCGCTATGTTTATACCGACACTTTAAGCCAGAGTTTCGGTAACATGGGTTTCGGAAAGCAGAGTTTGTGTACGGTATAAACGCCACCAAAGTGAGGTTTCGCCGTATCTTGAAACTGAGGTTTTCAATTCAAGTTCCGCGTCGAATCTTAGGTTTCGTGCGCGGTACAAACAACGAAACTTCGGGTTCGTTTGTTAATATCGTATGAAATGTACAAGGATATGTTGAAGTGTAAAACAAGATGTTTAATTTGTTAAAAATAACGTTTGTAAATGCAAAGTGATTGTATAATTTTGCTGTAGGTACGAAAATAACTACTAATACACAATAAATATGTTGGATGTTAACAAAAAGTTTCGAAATGCCATTGTTTAATTGTGTTTTATCAAGCAACGTATACAACTTTAAATAAATTGTTTGTCATATTTATGATTTTCTATCAAATTTATTTCCTTTTCGTTTCACCATAACAAGGACTAATATATTTTTTTTTCATTCTTTAGATACTATTGATATCCGGCATAACAACTCATGAAACACAGGTTTTCAAAACGGAGTTTCGTATGACAGTATAAAAACTTCACTAAAACTTTAGTTTGGAAAGTTGGATTTTTGAAACTGAGGTTTTGGCTGACGTTATAAACGTGGTGTAGGTAATTTTTTTAACTCGATATTTATTTCTAACGTCACTAATCTGCAAATAATTTGTTTCTAATGGTGACATTATTTAAGCATTCGCCATCGTCGAAATATTTCCACGATATCTACTGCTTCTATAGTACATCGATGTTTAAAAGTTTCTGTTCTAAACAACTCGAAAAGGAAAGAAAAAAAAAACAGATTTTGGATGTACTTACATTTAAGTACACTCATCTGCAAAAAAATTAATCAACACGAACGGAACGCGCGAGTTCAACGCAGGTTGCCACACAGTACCGTCATAGCCCGACATGTGTCCCATTTGCGTTTAATGCGGTTTGCTTGCGCGGATGTGCCACTAGGGAGCATACATTTCCCTCCATCATTCATAGCTGCAAGACACCGAATAAGACCTTAATAACAGTGTGAGCAGTATGAGCCACAGAGCCAAGTTCAGTGAACACGCGCATCCCCCAACTGCGCATTAGACAAGCTTCTGCTCAGCTGGATGACTTCGACATAGACCGCTGGGCCTCCGTGAGGTAGGTTGGATGTTTCGGCGCATTCTCGCCACTTGAACCGTTCTGCCTGCTTTGTGAGTCGGTGTTGGACGCAGTGGGCACAGGAGGGTACACTCACCAACGGAGAAGGCTCGGGTCAACCCTGCGGACCACCAGCAGGAAGGATCGTTTCATAATGCGACAAGATGTAAGCACTCCATGGGCTTCGCTCCGCACAATCCAAGGACATGTCATGGCAGCTGGAGATATGCCAGTGTCCACAAATACCATATCAGTAGAGGAATTATGGGGATTTTGGCACATCGGGACCTGGGACCGGAGCGTCGGGGATGTTCGTGCTCTATCATTCCGGTCGGTCGGCGGCCATATTGTATCCATGTGACCTTGAACTTTACCTTTTACCCCAAACATCCAAAAAATCCAAAAAAAATCCAAAAAATTTATAAAAATTTATTTTTAAAAAAATATTTAAAAAGTATAAAAAAATTATTTAAAAAACTATTAGGACGATCAATTTGTTTGAAAATGAGTGTATAATTGGTAGGCCTAATAGTAGTTTATTTTGTAAATCTAAATTGTTCGTAAATATTAGTATAATTTAAAAAGATGCCATCTCATTTTAGAAATGTTAAATTCTACCTTATTTTAGAGATACAAAAAACACATATTTGACATGTAGGGCCAAATGTTTGTCTTTGTAAACATTCTGTTCATTTAAAACTAATTAATATACTAAAATTTGTATGGATGCTTCTAAATAAATAGTCAATAGTAGACAACTCAATAAAATATTATGTATTTAATTTTATAAAATGGTTAGAGAGTTACCTAACTACATAAAGACATTTCTCTAGTCGAATTACTCACTAATTTCTAAAAAAAAATTATAAAATACACATTTAATTGATTATGAAAATAAAAAGGAATGCATACTATATACTTTAGATAATATAAGTAAAAAAGGTATAAGTTTATGAAAAAAAATTAAAATTGAATTATATCTTTTGTACCCATAATTTTTTAATTTCACAACACGAAGCAACTTTGATATTATAATCCATTATATACACTACATGGATTGAAATAAATTTGAACAATTGAACTTATTTTAATAATAACTAACTATTTTAAATTAAAAGCAGTCGATTTTCGGTACAAGGTTGCATAATGTAGAAATTCAAATAGTTACTAGTAAATTTAAATGTTATTATAAAAACAATTCCCAAGAGAAAAATGTGCATTCCAAATGAAGATTTCATGAGATTATTTAACTATAAGAGAAAAATACGAAAATGACTATAGCAAATGAATGTTATAAAAACTATACTAAAACGAATGTTGGTCACAAATGGAATATATAAAAATCATAACACTAATATAAATAATTCAAATAATTGTTATAAATTAATTTATATTATTAAATTAAACCGATTTATAAAGACTCCAAAACAATTATCAATATCTATATCAATACTTAATACTCCTCCAAAATTACTATTATTTGTTACTTATGGTGAATAAAATGCAGCTAATAAAATATTATTATCATAGCACAAATGTTAATATAATTACATAGTAAATAATTGGAGACCTTGTTCGTAATAATCCAAAATTAATTTCTAATTTTATTTGTTTCAAATGCTGTACTTTATTAATTTGTTATTAAAAACCAGAGGGAAAAAGACTAATTCATTTGGCATTAAGTTCACCCGAAATGCATTTCCCTGGATATAAGTACTGCTGCACTTTTATTAAATTAAATTAAATATTAAAAATGAGGCGATAAAGGAATAAGTTAATTAGGCGAAGCTTGTGAAACAAGACTTTTTTTTATCAATATCAAAAGTATTTGGAACCAAAGAATACAAATTATTAAAATTAAAAAATTGGTAACATCAATTATGATAGATTTCGGTACCACTATAGTTGGAAAAATTTCAGGAACAATATATAAGAAAAAAAAAGGTTGCTATGTAAAAATGTGTTTATTAATTTATTTAAAATGGCTTTATATGCAGCCATAGCTTCATGCAATATAATATTACATATTGTTACAAAACGCCAGAGTTCGTGAGGCATAAATGTGTTAATAAACATAAATAACTAAATTATAATTTTTAATTATTTATTCTAACTAATATTATAAATGCGAAAGTGTGTTTGTTTGTTTGTCCTTTTTTCACGTCGCAACGGAGCAACGGATCGGTGTGATTTTTTATACAGAGATAGTTGGAGGGTAGGGAAGTGACATAGGCTACTGTTTATCCCGAAAAAATTTCTCATTTCCTCGGGGAAATTCTTATTGGAAAATGAAAAAGTACACAAACGGAATAACAATGCTACGTCGCAACCGAGCAACAGATCGACGTAATTTCTTGCACAGAAATAGTTGGAGGGTTGAAAGGTGATATTCGCTACTTTTTATAGCGCGAAATATCTATCTATAGAAAAATGCTAATGAGCGTTTTTACCATATAATTTCTCAATAAATAAATATGTAAAATTCAAGCTGTTGTTTTCCCATACAGCATACAATTCCCGCCTATTCTTTAAGAGATATCAAAANGTTTGCCACTCATGCACCAAGTTCGATAGTCTTGCCGCCAATCTCACTATTTGCTGTACCGGTGCTCGCAGTGCGTAGACGTCAATCTCGTCGCTCTGTTGGCTCGTCGCTTCGCTGTTTTCGCACACCCAGAAAGTGTCTGACACTTGATAGCCAGCGAGTGATGAATGACTACATTAACAGTACTGTGTAAACCAGCATTTTCATAGCATTATCTCCCCATTGCCACGTATTTCGTAACAGCATTCGTACAAATATATCAGTCCATGGCATATGACTGCTTTCGAAACCAATTACTACGACAAATTTATATTTTGTTACCATGTGGTGCTGTAGGCGAAATAATCATAACCAGTACGATTTAACTGAAATCCCTCAACTCGAATAAAAATACGTAAGCAGTCTATACACGGGAATAATTTTCTAATTGTTGTTTATCAAAGCCTCTGTTTCACGTTAAGTGTTGGTGGTTCGGGGGGAGGGGGAGGAAATTGAGAATAAGATTGAAGATCGGCCTATGATTAAAAATTACCTAATTTATACTCAAAAATGGTAAAGCCAAGTATTATTCAGGGTTCGAACATTGGATTTTTTTACTTCAAGGTGGCGCCCCAGCCAACTATGCTACTCATAGAAGTTTACTTAAGTGGATTAATATTGTCAAATACGTCGAACTAGATATGTATCATCTTATGAGCATTTATGGCCAGGATTTCAATTGCATATAAGTTTTCCTCATTGTTACGTCAGGGAATAAGAAAAATTAACCTAAAAACCATGCCACCTTCTTCGAGCGGTATGCCGAGTGTGGCTATGTCGCATATTCAGTGGAAAGAAAAATATTCCAGTTTATTTACCGAACGTCCGAAATCTAAGATTTAATTCGTGTTGAAATGATAAACTCAAAAGATTAACAAGAAGCCAGTATTAGATAAAAATGCTGAAGATAATCCAATAATCGCAGTTGGATCTCATGACTTTGTAAATATTTAGTTGTTAAATATAGTAGGTAGACAGTTCTGTGTTAATTTAACAACTTACTTTTTTAAATAACATATATATGGTTTGATAGTTTTATCACACGGTTTGACAGTTCACTTTTACATCTTAGACCTATCTATGGAATTATTTTCAGTCTCATTTATGTTGAATATTCTCTTTGAGGTTATATTTTACACCTAATGTACATCGCTCATATATGCAATTTTTTAAAATTTAAATACACGCATAGAGTTACGTTTCATTATATATGCTTGGCAATCAGAAAGTAACAAACTTGAAAATTGCTCGAAATAAATACGCGGGTTTGTTAAAACTAGGTGTGACCGGTTTTCAACACAGTGAATATCGTATGACCACCAAGCTTCTTCGAACCAGAGGGGAAGTTGGGTCGAGCAAGGCCGTGTGAGTAATGCCTAACGGTATAAAAAGGACGTTACATGTCCCTTTTTTCTCTAAATCACAGCTGGCGTCTCATGCGAATAGGCAGCTGACCTCCTCGGTACAGCTGGCTCGCGTGGTGTACAAATAGATGGGTTCCGGGTTTGAGACCCGTGCTGGGCGTTGGTGTAAATTTATACTCATATGTTTACTCGTGTATTAGTTACATAATCTGGAAAAGTATCTTATACTTCTCCAGTGATCGGAATTATGTAAAATAATGATTTAACACATATTAAAAATAATATTACGAGGTGTGTTCAAAAAATAAGGTAACTTTGCAAATTTCGAGGGCTACGTACATTCGATTATCGATTGTTTTTATTGTTATGTTGGTACACATGTCCCCAACATATGTTGACATTATCAGCCATTTTGCATTGTTAGTTTGTTTGTGACAGATATAACGGTTAGAGGTGTTTTGGTGTGTTTGGCGATTTTTTGCTATCGCAAACAATGGATCAAAGAATCTGTATTAACAACACCGTAATCATGCCTCAGCCACCGTATTCACCGGACGTGGCCCCCTGCGACTTTTTCCTGTACCCAAAACTGAAGAGACCCATGAAAGGACAGAGAATTGCCACGATTGAGGAGATAAAGACCTGGGAGACTTCAATGCCATACCAAAATGCGCATATCATAAGTACTTCGAGGATTAGCAAAAAGCGCTGGCACAAGTGTATTATATCAGAGAGGGATTACATTGAAGGTGACGAAATATATATTGATGAATACATAAATATTTATCGAGACAAAGTCACAAAATAACAAGTCACCTTATTTTTGAACACACCTCGCATATTGAGACGTCAGATCACAAATATGCAGACTTTTTAGTTTATATTCAAAGACCCGGCGGACTTCGCCCCGCCTAACAGTCAATGAATGTCGTGTTAACTTTTAGTTTAGCTTTATTTAGGATTTTATTAAGGTAAAATAAAATTAATACTCAAAATTTATTAAGTTCAATAGCTTATTAGGATAATATATATAAAGAAAATAAAAAATCAATAAAAGTACAAAAATCAAGTATTTCAATGGCGTGTAAGCTGTATTTTGCTACTTGGGTTGTACTCGCGTTAATTTTTTTCAGTGAAGCACCTTGTGATATACGACATTTTTCGTTTTGTTATCAGGCGCAACAACAAATAAAGCCGATGGTTTGCCGACGCGTGAACATACCACGTATAATTGACCATGAGAAAAACATGCATTTTCTATATTCAGACCACAAACACTCAAGGATTGGCCTTGAGATTTGTTAATCGTCATGGCGAAGCAAGATGAATCGGAAATTGACGTCGTTTAAACTCAAAGGGCATATCGGTTGGGATTATAGGAATCCTCGGAATGAGAACATCCTCATCTTTGAATTTTCCTTTGAGTATCGTCGTGTGAATCACATTGGTCATCAGTTTTCTTATCACCAAACGCGTTCCCTTGCATAGTTTTGGTTGGTTTAGATTTCGAAGCATTATTACTACCGAGCCAACCTTCAGTTGTAAATTGTGCGGTGGTAATCCAGGCACATCCAAGGAGTTTAAAAATTCAGTTGAATAGTTGGTGGCTTCGTTTTCGTTTATTACACAGTCAATAGATTTAAATGAATGCAGGTTACCAACGATTTGATTCTGAATTACTATATTTAAGTCATCCACATCTTTGTACTTAGCCGCCAAAATTGCTCTCTCACTAAACCATTTGTTAGTTTTATGATTAGCAATGATGTTCGGGAACACTTTCTTGATGAGCTCGTCTTTCGATGAGATGAAATTGCAAAAATTCGGAGGAAATGAAATCAATCCACTCGATTCGTCGACAAGAACACGGCCATTACCGATAGTCAGCAATTGCTTGGAGAAATCTCCAGCAGATGGATCGTTCAGCAATGCAACTCTCATGTTTGTTGCCAGCTGAAGTTTCTTCACATAGCGCCACAGATTTGATGATTTGAGCCAAGTGTTTATTTCATCGGCAGCAGTCGATCTTGGAATGACTGGCAGTGTTTAGCGGAAGTCACCAGACAGTAAAATCATTGCACCTCCAAAACAGCTCGAGTCATTGCGCAGATCTTTCAATGTTCGTTCAAGTGCTTCTAATGCGCGTTTATGCGCCATTGTGCATTCGTCCCAGATGATGATTTTAGATGCTTCTAAAACCTTGGCCATTGCGGAGCGTTTCGCAATGTTACATGTTGGTTGTTCAGTATTTTGAAGGTTTAACGGCAGTTTAAACGCTGAATGATCCATACGGCATCCTAACAATGTGGCTGCTATTCCAGAAGAAGCAACTGCTGCCGCAATGTCGGATCTCGCTCGAACAGTGGCCAAAATCAATGACATGAGGAATGTCTTCCCAGTTACAGCGGGGGCATCCAGGAAAAATAAGCCACCATTTCCCTCATCAATTGCCTTGATTAATGTATCATACACTTCCTTCTGTTGGGGGTTCAACAGGGGCACATTCGTTTGAACTGATTGGTCTAATTCATGTCGATCATATTCACGTTCTCGTTCTAATTCTCGATTAAATGCGTCATTCATTCCTCGATCTGGCGCTGGCATTCCTAACCTGACTAACAAACTGCCGCACATGAGGTAACACATGTCTTCGATCAAGAGCAAAGCCTGGTTATGCATCTCATCATTCACCTCAAGATCGGGATTTCTTGAACTGACNGCATTACTTGAACTGACACGAATTCTATGTAAAATGTCTTCTGACATGTCATCTTTGTATTTGTTCCGCAGGTCACGTGGATTCGATGGGAAGCATGTCGAAATGATGATAGCAAATAATGTGCGTATCTGACTTGGAGTTGCAGAAATAATTGCTTCAGCGATTGTCGTGTCCCAATGAGTATCGTTTTCAAGCAAATTGGGCTCTTAACATGCAGCACGAAATGTTGGGCACACTATACCATTAACAGTTCGTAGTTATTCAAATGATGTTGGCCCACGAACATTCACCAGCAACAACCGCAAATAGAAGCATTCATCATTCTTCGGATGAACTGTATAAATACGACCAAGAGCATCAGTAGAACGCACATCCAGATGACCAGGAACCGCATCGCCTTGCTTCCGACGTTGAAATTTCTTCGATGAAGCGTTCCAAGTGTAATAATGTGGCATCTCCGAGTAAAGCAACGTTCGTGCAAACGGATCGCTTTGGCAAATCTCAAAGAATCTGGTCAATGTTGACGCTGGAAGTGCTTCAGCACGTTGAGCAACATTCGACGTGATGAAATAAACTCTTTGACCATTCTCCAGATGCACCGCCAAATCTATAACAGTGGGATGACGTTCGTGAATAGGGAATGAAAATATACGCCAAATCGCCTTGTTGCAGTTCACATATCGACCAACTTGATAGCGCATAATTTTATCGTTGGTATTGGAGGTTTGGATGCCAAAAACCGCCATATCGCTGCCTTTCGTGACATATTTACAGGTGTATTTGATGGACTTCACCGAATTGCAATACTCAACGTTGCAACGTGTCTTGAATGTTTTGGAAAGAAGTGTCGAATATGGATCAATCCAACTGTTGTCAACCACGAAATCGTTTCCTTTCACTTTCCTTGTGATAGTTCGACCATTATCATCGGGTGATCGACGCCGATACTGTGGATATTCATCGTTGCCAGTGATGGTTTCCGCCGTCAATTTTCGTGGATAACGTTTGGAACACTTGCCGTTTACCATGCACGGTGATTGGGGGTTGATGACGCCACGCGGTCCATGAATCATATTCGTAATTACATCATGTAGGTCTGGATCGGTTTCGGGATCAGGAATCTCGGCACATATGATATCATCTATTTGATCTGGTCGAATTCTTTCAACTAACAAAATGAGAATGTATGCATGCCACAAGCCTCTATTTTTCCATTCGATTGAATACATCCAGCATCGAGTACTCCCAAAGACGCGTTGCTTAGCAATGTAGTTCATCAGCGACCGGATTTTTTGCTTGAAGACACGTGCGGTGATGTCGTGCCGATCACTTGATGTTTGTCCGGGAAGCAGCATTTCAACCATTTCTATCCATTTCGGATTACACGTAAAGGTAATAAATATATCTGGCCGACCGTAATGACGAACATGTGTCATTGCATCTTGCGCATATTCATGCATATGACGCGGGCTACCTGTGTACGTCTCCGGTAGAATAGTCAATCGACCAAGATTAGCTGCATCTCCTTCGGTGCTTATTGCATCGCGTAAATGGATATACTCCTGTGAACGCAGTTTGGCTTGGTTCAACCTAATGAAAGTTAGGCGCTCTGTTTCGATTTTGACGTACATATCGACGCAATATTGCTGTAGCAATCGACGAAATCGCAGCAAATAGTTGTCAGCATTTTGACGAATCATCAAACGATATGCGTAATAATTCATTGAACTAACCTTCTTGGTAGTTTCCTGACCTGTAATAAAAACAGTTAAATTAGTATCTTTGAAGAAAAGCTCATGTCCGTATTCCCTGAAGGGGTGGACAGAACCATGTGATTACTAAATCCCCTAAGCTCCTTTTAGCATATTTAAAAGGGGTTAAGATAAATTATTTAAGATTGTTTGCCAGCCCTTTTTGAAATGAAACTATGATATTGATACTCACCATTCAATGGATTTATCATCTTGATATTAAAGTGATATCCATCGTCTCCTTGCCAAAACATTAGCGGGTATTGCAACGTGTCATATGAACGGTGTGTTTCATATATTGTTTGCAGTTTCCCAGTATCACGACGTGTAAGCACAATATCGCGTGTTTCAAAGTTTTCACCAACAATAAGGATTGCAACTTCATCTATTGTTGGAGCGGTAAATGTGCGTTCGTGTGTTCCAGCTGGTCGTTTATCCGCTCTGATCACGACTTTGTAGTCATCATTTGGCATGCGCTCCAACGCCGTCTTGAACAGCCTGACCAATGCATGATATTCATGAAGTACTTGCTGCAAATCTTGAAGAATTTCTCTTTTCATTGCTGTGTTGATCTCTTGACGCCGATCAAGTTTTTCCTCCATATTGCCCATGAAGTATATTTGTAAGAATTTATACTGTGCATCTTCAAGAGGTTGCAAATTCGATGGTGAATCTGGCCTTGAATCTGTAAAGTCGAAAGCGAAGCCAGTCAGTATAACTGATTTATAATCACAATGTTTTTTCATGTTAGCATGCCTTATTTATTTTAGAGGCAATACTTGAACAATTTTTTAATATTAAATCTTATATTTTAAAGAAAATGAAAATTTACTCTCTTCAACATAAATTACCTTGAATGTCGGATTAAATCCTTATTCTTGGATAATGTCTGCCCCAAATGAAGTCATTTGAAAACAGCCATTGTATTTTTGAGTGTTCGCTAAAAAATGTCGTGATTCTGGTGTTCGCCATGAAGCAATGAATGCAATGGCTCAGGTGGCTGAGTCAATAATGGCAATTTCACTTTGCCATTAAGGCAGCACAATCCAGGCGTTTCTCCAGCAAACTTGAGTGCGCCACAATGCTCACAAACAACGTCCATTGGACCAATGTGAACGAAAGCATGCGTGCTGTAATCAATTATGGAATCGTATAAAAACGCTGCTCGATTCAAATCAACACTTGAAGTATTTCTTCTTGCGCGTCGGAGATTGTCACGTTGTTGATCTGTGCGATTNGTGCGTCGGAGATTGTCACATTGTTGATCTGTGCGATTAGCTCTACGATTTCGCATTGCCAACCGAGCCGTTTCACGGGTTGCCTCTCTTAGCTCTTCTGTTTGAGAAGCACGAAGTCGGCCCATACTAACGCGGCGCTCTGCTCTTCCGATTTCTCGTTCTTCTTCAGTTAATTGATTCGCAATGTTTCGAAGCCTAATTGAATTACGGCTTTGCTGGTTAAGATTAGATCTTCTGGGTCGCGGCATTATTATTAATAATACTCACACCAGATTATTCACTCGCACCAAACAAACAAATCGTCCGGTAATCTTTGACAGTTTCTATGACAAAAAAAAAAAAAAACAAATCGTACTGTCACCTTTGATAGGTGTTGGTTGATGTCATGTCAAAAATGCCTGACCAATGCATGATGATCATGAGGTACTTGCTGCAAATCTTGAAGAATTTCTCATTTCATTGATGTGTTGATCTCTTGATTCCTTATTTATTTTAGAGGCAGTACTTGAACTTCAGTTAATGTCATGTCAAAAATGTCATCCATATAAAATGTATGAGAAAATTAATTTACGTTATAATTATTTTTTCCGTGAACTTTTACGATGTTTAAATAGCCTATATGTTATTCCGGGGGCAGAAAAATTCAAAAAATCTAAAATCATTGAAATCGGTCCAGTCGTTCTCGAGTTATAAATGGTGTAACTAACCCGACTTTGTTTTATATATATAGATTCCTAGGCGACAAAAATTTTCAATTGAGACTAATCTTTAAGTTCTGTTTAATAGCCTTGTGACTAAAATATAATTACAGGCTATGCTTTTAATTAAAGAAAATAATATAATATATTTATTTATAAATTAATGAAACATTCCTCAAATTTAGACCAGTTGTACTAACCATGAGGGAGATACTTTATAATCGCGAGCTTTAATGCATTTCATCATGAAATTAATGAAACCATTAAAAACATGAAATGTCATTTATTTTACACACAGTTCGTGACATAATTCACATACAAGCATGTGCAAAACTCGCAGTTTTGTTACTACTATGATATTATTTTTTATATTAAATGGGGTAGGCTTATATCGTTAATTTTTAGATCTGATTATATAAAATATTTTATATTGCAGGAATATGGTTTAATATAAAGAAATTATGTTTGCAAGAGACGTTCTCAGGCAGTGATTGCCGCTGGTCCTAGTTTCCTAGTTCAGTCATCATGATATCTCTAATGACCACTGGTAAAATTAAGAAGTTTACTGGTTGAAAAAAATACAAACATTGATATGCTGAACCCTAGAGCAAAAATAACTCTCATGCTTGAAACAGTTAATCCTGAAACAGTTAATCCTCTTGCTGCAGTAAACAATCAATTTGTAGCAGTCCACTCAAAAATAATAGACATGGAAAAAAATATTCTGTGACACAGCAGAACAATCGAATGTAAGCTGGCCGCAATTAAAAATAAAACTCTTCATTGCACACGAACGAGTAAAATTGGGGTTCCCAACTCATTCCACCACAGAAAACGGCCAGAGTTTGGCGTGTGCGGCTGTCTAACACGATCCCCGCTCAAACTGAAATTAATTCTACTTTTAAAATGGTAGTTACACTATCTACTATGTTCTCGAACATATTAAACAGGAAATAGTCGTGGATTACTGCAGATTACCTGCGGGCACCACAGCTAAGAGGTCGTCATCGCAATGAAAATTGTTTACAAGGAGAAATAATAAATCATACATAGTTTCTTGAGGTTCGAGCACTCATTTGCATATAGAACCATAATTCAAGTCTTTGTAATAAAAACTATAATTGAAGAAAGAAAGGAATTACATAGCGAACCTCATCTGGAATTTTCTTTAACTAATAAAGTGACTTGGATATCCTCTTTACTAAATGCGTTCTTTACTAAATGTGTTTCTGGAAATAAACGGTCAACAAACGGAACATATTCCCACCAATAAAGTACTAGGACAAAGATACAGCCTTCCTCTTAACACGGGATCAGGGATTGGAGCCGGAGACGACCATCAGCCATCTTGGTTATGTTAACCATTTTAACCACCATGTTGTATGTCGATGCCTCGACCTTGATATTTGACCTTGACCCCAGTGACCTTTAACCTAAAACCTAAAACTTCCCAAAATATCCCAAAATCCTAAAAAAATCCAAAACCTCCAATATTTATAAACATTATTTTAAAATGTATTAAGAAAATTATAAAATAAAAATTTTTAATGTTTGGGCTTAGAGGGAACGAGAGACTGGTACCGACCAGCCACCATGTTATGATATCACTCAACTGCCATGGTAAACCCAGGTGACCTTAACCCATGACCTTGACTCTATAAATGTGACGTTGGCTGACAAAACATAAACTCGAGAAAAATTGTAAAAGTTGAATAAATTCATAAAAGTCAGCAAGCATATTACATCAGTTACTACTACCATTATCTTGGATCCAGGTTACCTTTGACCTTGAACCCAAAAATTGGTAAAAAAATCGCAATAATGTTCTAAGAATTTATAGGAAATCAATGAAAATATTATTAGAAATTATATTTTAAAATTATTTTTAAAAATTTACATTTCCGGAGATTGTCCACAGCACCACATCCAGCATACGCCTAACCCACTCCAAACAATCACATTGTATTAATATTCCCCTTCCCTTTCCATTGTTTCTCATTGGTTAATTAGTCGGCAGGCCAGCACTCCCCTCACCTTTATTCATTCTGTCGAATGCACTCCACACACCATATTGGTTTTTTCGTTTGTCATTTGTTGACATTTTCAATGCCTAGGTGGCACTGATGACTCCGACCAACATGTTAGATCTGGGTGACCTTCACCTTGACATCACATCTGGGACCTTGACCTCGTTCTCATAACCTTGGATAACCTTGCAACCAAAAATAAATTATTTTTTTTTTATAAAATCTAAAACATTCTAAAAAAATATTTAAAAAAATTAACTAAAGACTTGTTTTTTCATCAATATTTCCATCAATCAGCACCACAATGAGCACCACAATCAGAACCGCAATCAGCAATCTACACCAATCAATACACCAATCCGCACCAATCCTTAGCAATCTGCTCCACAATACGCTCCGCGATCTTTCTCCGTAGTCCACAGCAACCCATGCTAATCCTTCGATCAATCCCAATCCTTCGAACAATCACAATCCTTCGAACAATCACAATCCTTCGATCAATCCCAATCCTTGGATAAATCCCAGTCCTTCGATCAAACCCAATCCTTAGCAATACTCCTCTGCAATCCACAGCAATCCATGTCATTTCTTCGATGAATCCCAATCCTTCGATAAATTCCAATCCTTCGTTCAATTTCAATTCTTCTATAAATCTCAATCCTTCTATCGATCCATCGATCAATTCTTCGGTTTGTCCCCCACCCATATGTATAGAAATTACGTTCGTTCGCCAACAGTCTCCAAATTTGTACGTGTCGACAGAATAAATGTTTTTTATACAGTCAAATATCCATGCATTTTTATACTAAAGTTTTTATTATAAACCTAAATGAAGATATTTCCATTAATAGTCGAATTATCATAGCACTACTTTTAAGTTGTGAGAAAAAAAAGATACGACACTCAAAAATAAAGGAAAACCAATTATTTTATTATTATAATTTATTATTATTTTGTAATTACAATTTCAGAAGAAAGCAGTTCCTCCCATTATGCGAAATATCTCCGATTCATCAGTTTACTAATGACTGAAGATATATAGTTAATTTGCGTGAGATATTCACATTTTTGAAGGCCAATCAAATATCTGAGTCTATCAAAAAGTTCATTCGGATCTTCGGGAAATAGGTAGTCAGTATTATTTGCGTCTTCTGCCTTCATGTCGCTTGTTGCAGAAAATGTGTTGGAGGGATGTGTCAGTGTATCGATAAAATCGCCATCATCGTCTTCAGCACTGTCACTAGCTTCATGTTTATTTTCATCAATACTCTCTTCATGGTCATCTTCACCTCCTGTTTTTTATTCTATATTAAATTTGCTTGTCTTTGTAGCAGGAGTTGTACACGCATCAGTAGCTAGAGCCGACGACCGTTTATTTTGAAGTTCGTCGACTTCACGCGAAAGTCTTGCAAGTGTACATTCCACACAAACCGACTCTACTGCACTCATTCCGTCTTTAGGATTAACTGTCTCATCATAACCACCTGTCGAATCGGTACCCATCAATGAAGCAAGAGGTATTGCCGGCGACACTTGCTGACTCCCATTAGATGAATCCTTGCAGATCTCGGTATGTTCTTTCAATGTATCGCTTTGCACAAACTGCATGTCGTAATGCTTTATCGCGCGAAAAGAACTCTTCGCACAGGCCGTTCTCTTATGCCGATGAGCATTTTGACCATTAGTGACAATTCGATCGTAGAATCGGCACTGCGACAACCAGTTCGCCATGATGCAGGGCGCAGCTCCATGCATGATCATTGAGGTCAAATGCAGGCCCTTGTATTCGCAATTCATCTTCGTGGTATGACGGAGGAGAGCTTCCAAATCGATATTCACCTCATGGTGTCAGAACGTCAATTGTCGATTTTTTTTCAATGTAAATGTGGTTCTTTTTACAGCAAAGAGCTTAGCTTGTGCCCACAAAAGGCCTTCCACAATACAATTTATATGTAAAGAAATATGGGAGCACTTTGAGAAAACTCACAAGCTTGTTCACCCCAGAAAAAAACACGCATATACTTACATAACAATATAAAGTTTATTATTTTAAAATTCATATATACATATATATTTTCAATAGTTTTAAATTAACCTATATATAATGATATATATTTACATCTCATATCTATGTTTATCCATATATATAATAATATCTGTATGCAATGGAAAAAAATGTATTTATTGGGAAACCTTCCTCACGCCAGTAGCCAGGCTGTGTTGCGCACGTCATCTGTACTCTCTGTGTCGACAGATCTACGGCAGAGGTATGTTGCGCGTGAAGCATTTGAATGTAAGAAATTGCGAAGCAAGCATATGGCGAGAACAACATAATCAGCAATGGATGGAGATATGTTCATGGGCTAACGTAATACCCTGAATTTGTTGCAAATTATCCAAATGCATTTTGAGCAATGTGTCGTGCACGTGATAACCTATAATTAAATATGCTGTTTGGAGCGGGTTGGTCCCTGTAGAGATATGGATTCATAATATATGGTCGCGTGGCAAATGCATAATCTGCAACGAAGTAGAACTGCACAGGAAGTCTTCTGCCAGGTAGAGGGATAGGAGGTGGCAACTGCACAGAGCCAGCTTCTAACGCATTATACAAAGAGTAATTAGCGAACACTACGCCATCTGATATCCTCCCATTACAGCCTACAGCGACATACGTAAACCTGTACTCGGCGTCCACGACTACTAGAAGAACAATACTGTGCGATCCCTTATAGTTGTAGTAATAACTTCCACTATCGTTAGGCGCCTGTATTACTACATGCTTTCCATCCATTGCTCCTTAACAATGGGGGAGGTTTCGGTGTTCTTCGAATTTCCTCGCATGTTCCAACATTCTTCTCTTGTAGCAACGAACTGTAAAACAAAGATGAAGCATGTATCTGCGTGTTAAAACTTTAGCGAATTAAGTTTTGTTTTGTCTTACAAATATTTGTAGGCTGAATAAATTATTTTCAAAATACATATTGTCTGCTTACAAATTATTAATGAAACAAACCTAAGGCCTATACAAAGAGGTGTGTGCAATTGCGAACGCTGTAAAGACTATTATTAAATAAATAGGGCTTCACATATTTCATAACGATGAAACAGTTTCTTGTCTGTTGGTTAAGTGGCATAGTAATTACTATATATGTATATATATATATATATATATATANAATACATATTGTCTGCTTACAAATTATTAATGAAACAAACCTAAGGCCTATACAAAGAGGTGTGTGCAATTGCGAACGCTGTAAAGACTATTATTAAATAAATAGGGCTTCACATATTTCATAACGATGAAACAGTTTCTTGTCTGTTGGTTAAGTGGCATAGTAATTACTATATATGTATATATATATATATATAGCAAGAAGTAGGTGCGCCATTGAAAAATCTTTTTCGCGTGAGTATCAAGCAAAAACTGTGAATGTATTGAGATGATATTCTAGAACTGATATGCCAATATCCGCTAATTTTAGTTTACGTTTACGGACATGTGACATGCGGCTTCAATACAAGTATCACCCACTACTACACGACAAACGTCTACAATAATATCCTCTATGTTGTAGATAATGTAAACATTGCATTATTACTGGGAAAACATCTTGCACATTAGTAAAATTACAATTGGATAAATTAAATAATTAAACATTATCGTTCGTTACATTCGGCTCATGTGTTTTTAATACCCACATCAACCAATTTCCATAGACAACACTGACCGATTACTTGTAGGCTTTATTTCCAGGTTGCGAGCGATGTTCCAGTATGTGAAGAGGACTTACAACAAAACAAAGAAGAAAGTAGTCGCAACTCTACAGCACCACGTACGAATTAAAGAAAACACCAAATGGCACCTTCCTCTGCAGATGACGCCATATTGCAAAAGGCAGTAGGAGTAATGAACAAGCTGCCTGATGAGTACGACACATTTGGAGAGTACGATGCTATGGAAATACGAGGTTTAAGTTCGGAGTTACTTACTCGGAAGAAACTCATGCGTTCCATTCGGAAAGCTGTAGTTGATGTCACAGACGAAGATTACGAACACCTTACCAGATTCAGTACAAGTACATTTTCGCCGTCAACATCTTCATCTCCCTGTGTTTCATTCTGTTATAAACAGTCACAACAAACAGCCACATCTCCAACCGTGGTTTCTCATTCTATAAACACTTACGAATATCAAGAAGAACAGGAAAGTTCACATTATAGGAATTATGGTTTTCTAGAAGGTCTCCAAAAATGAATAGCATTAAGTGCTGACTTTCTAAAAGATTTATAATGAAGTACATTGAGACATTTTCAATACAGGTTGTCTTAAGGAAGCAGTGTTCTTTCTTACTTTTAGATGATCTTCTCTCAGGCAGTCGACAATAGCCTTCGTCACTTCTTTGACTATTCTTCCAATAGTACATGGAGGAATACGAAATACATAATGCAGGCTGTGTTGTACGCATTACGTGTATCACATTCATGGACAATGGTTTGTTACAACATAACTGAAGCAGGGTACGATTAATGTAATGAGTTACTAGTAATTTTCATATCCACGTACCTTTTGCTAAAAATTCAAGAGTGACCAAGACAAGTTCGTGAACAGAAGTCGCCTTCCTCATTGATGTATCCCTCTTGGCCGTAGTTGAGCCAATTATGTCAATAAGAAGCCGCACGTACCGCAGACCTCCTCGTAAAGTTCCTGCACTGTTGTGCATCTTCAATTTGCATATATTTGATTAGGTTTGTGTATGCAACTAAACTTGCCAAGTCTGTTTATCCACTCTCTAACCCAAAGTGTCCTCTGTTTTTTTTCTTCGTCTTCAGGCACACTGAAACCGCCACAGTGGCTTCATTTGCTGATTCCTAGCCATTACTGGAAATGTGTGGGCCTTGACACAAGTTTTATTATTCCCCTGCAGTGAAAATGCCCAGGCAAGATCTTGCGCGGCAAGTTCTTGCCGTCACTCGCCAGCATGACAACTTGCACTACCAATCTGTCCACATGGACATATACCTCACAAGTCACTTGGGCAACTTGTTGGCTAATAATACTTACCCGTGTGCACACACCTTCAGACTGTTAATTTTTATATCTACGATTAGTGTGACAAGTGATGTATTTGACCGAAATGTTTACGGTCGTTACTTTTATATGATGTTTTAACAAAAATGTGTTTTCTCACAAAGAGACGTAAATAAACATTTGTGTCTTTTTGAAGCTACAACGTGACGGCATAGATGAGCTCATCATTACGTCCACGCTAATTCAGTAACAACACAGCCATCTGTAATATATAAGATCATTAATAATAGTAATAAATATATTACGGTGTCCATCCAAGTTTATTAACAGTAGAGCTGTTCAGTAAAATAAATGCAGTTTTCATTTTATTGTGTGGAGCGTACGTGTACAGTTGATATGTAGAAACTAAGTTATTAAGTGAAATACTTAGAGCTTATTCCCAGTATTTACGCTAAAAATAATCATATTATGTTGCGTGAATTTCTGTAAGAAACGTGCACAGCAAAATATTAATTGCGGTGTATCGTTTCCTTGTAAAAAGAATGGCTGACAGCAAAATGGCAGGTACTTTATATTTTTATCTTAGACAGTAATGTAACAAATCAAATCTAACGTTTTCTCTTAGTTATTTTTCGTATGTATTTAATGGAATATGGACAAGTAATTTTATTTTATTTCTAATTTTTTCTGGTTATTATGGCAACAATGCGAATTATATTTGTTATTTTTGGCACTGCATAATTTTTGAAATATTGTTTAATTTTCTAGTGTGTGTAATTTCGAATAAAGGGATAATTTGTTTTGCATCCTTAGACCTTAAGCTACATGGAGTCGGTTGACAATTATCATGACAATGTATGATGTGTTACAGAATCTGTGAACTGGCTCTCTTGGGATAGGCGGGTTTTTCGAGCGCGTCTTTAAGTAATTTATTTTGAGGAAGATTAGTCATCTTGATTTTCACTGGGCAGGACACTGACCTCGTGAGTTTGACATAGCAGGCTTTAATTTAATTATCTTTTACTTTTTCACGAGTTCGCCGTATATAACAGGCTGTCACGATGTGGCGAAGATGTGATCGGTCGAAGGAGTGAAGAAAGCCTGTTCCGAACGATGCACGCCAGTAAAATTTAGTATATTAATATATTTACTACCGCGTTGCGTGTGTGTGCAGCTGGGCTGTAATTTTCTTCACGCTAGGCCCGTGAAGCTTATAGAGATGACAGCGAGAAGAGTCCCCAGCATCCTGGAAGGTCAAAGAGTTCAAAATTTTCCAGAGCATCAAGATTTTTTTTTTAAATCACAGATAAGTTATTTATAAAATTTCTGAGAGCACAGAGACAAAAATTGATTTAATAATTTTTTGACGCTTCCGTAACGCCATTTTCTTTCTTAATTTTAGCATGGAACTGACTTGCCTATTTAATTACAGTTATGGAAACCCGATTTGAAGATTCACAGACTCTACCGCAAGTTATTTTTGAATGGAGAACATTATTTTGTATTTAAACTTTAATGTGATTTTTAATATTTTGAAAATAAAAAAAGCTAACTTAAACGTTTGAAGTGAAGTTAGCGATGCTACGGGTTATTTAAAAGATAAATATTAATTGTTGTCAGAGAAACACATCTAAAATCTAATTTTCATTGGTTTAAAAATTGGCACACTTTAATGATATTGGATTTTCTGCTACATCCACAATATTTCTACTGCCACAAAATTATATTTTGCCTAAGTAAATAATTATTTCCTTTCAACTGATCTCTGTGTTCGGCTCCATTATTTCTGGCTAGTATTTCCTATTTAGTTTCCCTAGTGTGGTTAAGTTTGTTCTGCTAGTTGTGAACATCATGTTCCAGATTTCCGGAGGCCTATGCGGCGATAGGTAGGAACATGTATACTAAGGTAAAAGTTGCGAGTACTCATTCTGTCTCAAGGAGTAGGGCAAAAATTCATTCAAACTTTTATAGACAGAAGTTTCAGCCAACATACTATATTACATCGGACAACTACTATTATTTACATTATAGAAAAAAAATTACGCTCACAAGTGGAGCGATTCTCATCTACACTATTTATATTACGTAAATTGTACAGTAAGTACTTTTCGATGCGTGTCCTGATATACAGCTGATATAATTATTCCCATGAGGACAATATTTCTGCTGTTAGTCCTTATTTGCTTTTACCGTCGTTAGAAACAGAGGTTTTGAAACTAGAAATTATGGTTTACTTTGTATTAAAAAGTACATATCTAAAAGTTCTACATTAAATTTATCTTTATGCCTGACCAAAAAAAGTGATGGTAGTAGACTAAGC
Organism: Clitarchus hookeri; assembly: GCA_002778355.1. NCBI lineage: Eukaryota > Metazoa > Arthropoda > Insecta > Phasmatodea > Phasmatidae > Clitarchus > Clitarchus hookeri. Next base: position 154,576 of record NQII01000026.1, on the reverse strand, counting down.
CTAAATAATTGAATAACTTGCATATATTAAAAATGTATTTAATTTTTGAAAATGATTCCAAAATAATGTTTTCATGGACGTTACTATTTTTGTGTTATTGTGAAGCTTAGGTATTGTGAAATATCTGGACTGATACCATGTTAAGGAGAAGCACCTATGAAGTGAGATACCTTCGCTATGTGTCATATACGGCTGTTGTTATAATATTAAGGGTCTTGGGTTTAAGTTCAGTTACAGTCATTTTCTACGACATTCTGATTCAAAAAGCTTAAATATAAATATTATTAAAGGTATATTGTGTTACGTTGTATTATGCTGCCATAAATACACGTCCTGCACTCAGAAGTATAAGCAAATCTGCTCGCCTGTAGCATCCTTAGTTTTATCTCACAAAGTGCTTCATTACTTTGAACATGGTATGCCTATGAAACTGTATTAAAATTTCTGATAAAGGAATTGCCACTCGGAAGACGTGCAATGAAAGCTGATAATGTATTCTTCCCAGCGGTTTTGAAGGTAAGAACTCAAGCATGAACTCGCCGCAGGAGAAAATTAATCCGAAATTCATACAATGCAGATGTACAGCTGAGATATTGAACTAAATATTATCCTCTTACGCTGACTCTTCGTACATAAGTCATAGCATTTATGTTGAATTATTCTGACACTCATCTGTGGGGTCATATATTCCATGAATTATTTAAGTTGTCAAAGTAATATTTATTAATTTGGTGGATTAGTGGAATTAGAATTTATTTTCTTTCAATATCTTCCCTTACTAACACTGGTAAATTAATTTCACTACACCACATTACTCTTAGAAGTATTTCAATAGATATTTCTACTGCTGTCGTCACTGTTCGTAAAGTGTAATTGTTGAATGCAATGTTTTTGTATTCTTGTAGAGAAAGAGTTACGTTTCTTGATTAATTTTGTGGTAGGTATATCCTTACCGTACCACCCAATAGTTCAATAGGTCTAACATTTTGATTTGAAATTATTGTATGCCTTCAAACATTCACTGATGGAGATGGATTAAATATTTGTCCTCTGCAATTATTTTACTTATAGTTATCCACCTCTTCTATACAAGGGTAATTGCCTAACTTAGGAGTCTGACACTACGCCTAAAGATAAAGTGATTTTCCGGCGTAACTAAAATGCTGAAGGCATAATGAATTGAGTTAACTTTTCAAGGTGCTAAAGTCACTCTAAACTAGCTTTATATAAATGCACACCACCCTATGAAGTGAATACGTCTATTATCACTTGTTCTAGACTACTTATGTACGTTAAAAAGACTTAACGTTTAAATAAATTGCTCCTTAGTGCAACAAAATATACAAATTTTACCTGAGGAACATACAAATATTTAAGATAATTAATAAAGGGAAGAATAATGGGCAAATAAGAGTGTTTGTTTGGTGTATTTATCCAACACTGTGAAGAAAAGGAAAAAAGGAGACTTTCATTTGAGGTGACATCTTCAAATAAGTGGTTATACCACGGCAAATTATTGAATGCAGTTTATATTGCATTCATTTACCATATCTTCCTTTCTACTACTAGCGCAACGCATCGTAGGAACTTTCCACAATTCATCGCGGGACCTAGCAGAAATCTGCAACCATTGGAATTATTCTGTTATTAGTGTATTATTTGTGTGTTTTTTATTTCAGCGGACTGGATAACCGAATATATTTCATAGGTGAGCGTATGTAATTTGACGTATGTCGATTTTGCCAGCGAATCTAAAATTTTCTTTTTCAGGAGACTAAATATTTTAACAGAATGAAATGCTTATTTTATATAAATAGTGATTGTCTGGAAAATTTTGAATTCTCCGAACTACAGCCTGTTAAATGTTTATGTAAAAAGGTAAATTTTAAAATTGTTGATGCTTCTCGTTCCTTCTCGTCTAAACGCTCGTGAAGCACTAGCAGAAGGAGCTCTGTGTCAGGTGACACAAACTATACTCGCTTATAGCTAATTTTCTTTCGTTCAGTTTCACTTTATTTTTAGCAGAATTGTAAACTAAGTTTAATTTAGTTTTTATATGACGTTTAACTTTTGGACATTACTCCGAGGTCTCTGACAGTTTGGAATACTTAAAAAAAGGAAGTCTTAGGAAAAAGTATAAACTCTTGATTCGTCTACTACCGCATCCCGACGTTTGAATTTTGATTTATGACTGCGTCACCCTAAAGTCGGACATCCGTGTGGTGGGAGGCACGCTTCAGAAGACTCGGCATCTCCAGCGTCAGGGTGATGTCGTCGCAGCTGGTCTGGACCTGATCGGGAGCGTAAGCTTTGACGTCTGTGTCCAACTTCCTATTTCTTACATCCTACACAATCACATCACCACACATGTGGATCTCACATTTGCAGTTTAATAGCAATTATATTTTTCTGTGGATCTAAACCTAGTGGCCGAGTTATAATTGGTTCTTTTGCTCTTTGATATGAAGTAGCCGAAGCCAGAACTTAATTACTTTATTACTTCACCAGCGAACCGGCCCGGTTTTGCCCAGTTAAAATTGAGTTTTACAGTGATACACTAATACATAAATAGGGAAAAGACAATTAATTTATGTGAAAACAGAATTATAATATTATACTATGCTGTCCTCGGTTTTTAACTGCTAATGGCAACCCAAAAGGAAGGAAAATTTTTTTAACCGATAGCCAAGAAGTTTGGTAATGTTTTTGGAGTGTATCNGTTACCTCATTTCCACTTACCAGCGTCAATCTATGAAAATTAAAACGTGAGTTTCATCAAGTTGTAGCTTCAGAAATAAGTGTACCTAGGTACTACTATTTGCGCTTGACTGAGGGATCTTAATCGATCACCAAAGTTAAGCAACGTTCCGAGTGGCACACATTTGGATGGGTGACCGTTCAGTGGGATAACATCTGAGCGCTTCCGTGCTTCGGAGGGCACGTTAAATATTTGGTCCCGGTTATTATCAATTTATAGCAGTCGTTAAGCCATTTCAGAGGTCCTTAGGCGGCCTGATAAACTCTGACACCAGAGGAAATAAATATTTCGGTCACGTTCCCAGCCGTTGCAGAATTAGGTTTTGTTGTTATTCCACAGGAACCGTATAATTTTCCATGATAAAAGGATCCTATGTCATATTCTAGGACCTAAAGTACCTATATACTAAATTTCATCAAAATCCGTTCAGCCGTTATGGAGCTGAGTGGTAACAAACATACACACTCACACACAAACTTTCGTATTTATAGTATAAGTAAGATTGAACTGAGAGTCAAGAACCTACCTCAAATATTTATTTGAAGACTTCCGAGTTAGATAAAATTTCCTTTGTAAGATAGTTGGTGCTGGGTTGTCAAAATTTACTATTATAAAAACAATTGTTTTTGGGCAGCATCAGTCCTTGCCAATTTTCGTTAATTAAATAATCATGCCTTATTTCAATTTAAATGTACACATCTTTGTTCTTCATTAAGAGCCGTAGCATAAAACAGTTTTAGTTTTCGTATCGATGAAAATGGTTTGGTAATTATTTGTGGTGAAAACAACGTTATTAACAGCATAGGTATAGCTTTCACTCAAGGTAAGGTAAAGTGTATTGTTTATGCGTTTTTTTCTCTTGGGCCGTAATATTTGTTGTGCCCTGCATTGTTTTATGCAAATGTTTTAATTTCCTTGCTTCGACACGTTAACACTTAATTCTGCCGTCTGCCAGCTGTACAGGATTAGTATAAAAGAATACCCCAACTTTGAAGGTCTATAATATCAAAACCAAACAACCTACAATATTGTTTTACCAATCAAATGAATCGTGGAACCATGAAGTTTGTTTACCATACATTCATAAATTTCAGTGTTATCACCATGAGCAGCCCGAACGACATCTACGCGATATCCAAACTCGTTCCATGCTCTTGTCAGCATGTCCGGTGTTACGGTTTGGATGGCGTTCGTAACTCGCTTGATGAGGAGGTGAGGGGGTAGCGAGCTCGCATTCAACACGTCAATGTGAAGGGGATGGTCTGAGATGTTTCCTTTATGTGCCGAGAGATGACGCTGGGAGCGACTGTCGTCGCACGATGGCAACGAAACAACAGAAGGCTTTCTGTGTTATTCAGTTTGCTAAATGTGAATCGGTTACGACTGTTCAAAGTGAATTTCGTTGCAAATACGGACGTCGTCCTCCCGAAAGGTGGAGTATCGTACGTTGGTTTCGTCATTTCCGTGACACAGGGTGCCTTTGCAAAGGAAAAACTTGTGGACACCGCGTGTTTCCGAAGAGAATGTGCAACGCATTCAACAAGCGTTCGTTCGCAGTTCGAGAAAATCAACTCGACAAGCTAGCCGGGAAATGCAAGTCCCTCAATCGACGGTATGAACAGTGTTGCGAAAGTGATTGCTGTAAAAACCATACAGGTTACAGCTTGTGCAAGCTCTTACTGGGTTCGAGTCCGGGCTATGGCACATGTAAATTGTCTCGCTAGTATTGTTTATTTCTGTTCCCAGACTACTTTTAAGAAATTCACTTTCACTTCTTCACTTTTAAGAAATTCATCAAAACTATTTGCATTCATGTAGTGGAATGTCGGCTCATTAGTTATTATGGTAACTTCTTGTTTTTAAATTGAGGTGGTAAATTAAGATTATAACTTTTCAGTGTAACTATCGCTATTTTAGCACAAGTTTCATTTTCGTTGTAATTAATATTTTTAGCTTAGGACTTAGTAAGAAAATTAGACTTTTATAGTTTTCGTCCATGCATGGTGCTTTTTTTTTTTTTTTTTTTTTTTTTTTCAAAATTGCCGCCATTTAAAAATTTAGGTGGCTATGTCATTACAAGGTAACAATTAACCAATGTAACCCAAAGTTGGTATAATGTCAGTCCATCATGTAAGCATAGAATTTATGAAAGAATATTGTTGTTTATTCGCCATTTTGGAAGATAGCACTACATAAAAAAAATTTAGTAAAATATTTTGGAAACTACTTAATAGATATCCGCCAAATTTGGCAGATTACTTATAGTATGGTAGGCCACCTAAACACGTGTAATGTTAGTGGACAAAATGCTAATTGTAAAAATGGTGGTTTTATAAATATTTTAGTTTTATTTGCTGTGTCTACCATACCACTTGATCATTTTCGACAAAAATTAGTACCCTGGTAGCGTATACAAGCATCAACTGTGCCTACAAAACCTCTTATGTCCGCCATTTTGTAAGATAGCACCACATGAATAAATATAAAATTTTATGTGATCTCGGAAAACAATCAACCTATCCGTGCCAAACCAATTCCAACTTAACTTTGTATGCTGGCACTATCTGTACAAGCATAAATAAGCTATTACATAACCCTTTTCTCCTCCATTTTTAAAGATAGCACCACACTGCAAATTAAGATTTTATGTCATATCTCTGGAAACAGTTAACTTGATCCCCACCAAGTTCAGCCGAAGAGTCATAATGTTTTATTCCATTCAAATGTTTATGACTTAGGGATGTCATATTTTCAAAACAATAGCCATGTAACTATTTTATGTCATTATGTTATAGTATGTTTCAAATAGTTTTACCCAAACCATTCGTTTGCGGTATATTTGAGAAATATTGACTGTGACAATATATAACATTTTGGGCCGACATTTATGAAGATAACAGCACATAATAAAATAGGGCTTTTATGCCATATATCGGAGACCAATTAACCATTTCTTTCTAAATTTTGTTAAGAGGTAGTTTACATTATTTGAGTGGATCAAAATATTTTTACAAATGGCAGTAAAATAAATAATTTAGATAGGTGTGTTATGTCTATTAAACAATTTAACAAAATTCAACCAGATTTTGTATGCTGAAAGTATCTAGTAGAATAACCAAAAATGCATATAAAATTTTTGCCTACATTTTGTAAGGTAGTGTCAGGTTAGAAAATGAAACATTTGGAATTGATCACAGCAACAATTTAGCTAATTCCCATCTAATTTGTAGTCTATAGTATGTACAACATTTACAATTTTAGTTTGCATGAACTACTTTGGCACTACTTGTGTCCAAATTATATGGTAATTAACTTGATGCTACTCCCCACCTGTTGTATGCAGGATGGTTCATAGGATCTGAGTTAAATTTACCAGGCACAGACTATAAGGTGCCTTGAAAGTTGGGGGCAACAGGGTAACTATAAGGTAGTCACTCGGTGTTTAAATTTTCTGGAATATATTGTCTGGAATTATAATGAATACATAACATCGAGATGTGGTACCTTGCGAGTTGGGGGCCTTAAGGGCTGAATTAACGTGCTTGCTAATTGTTGCCGACGTCTTGAGGAGAGTGGATGCTAGGCGTCTGGGAGGTTTCTTCGAGCGGCGACTTGATACTTAGCTCTACTTGTAGTTCTGGGTCTGTAGGCAGCAGTTGAGGTCTGGTGCGTGCTCCTGGCGGCCTTGAAAGGCCCTGGTTTCGGTGATGTCCTTCCACGACTGCGGCTCCGAGTTCGCTTCTCGATGTACGCCTCCACGACACGCTTCTTCCGGTAATCTCCCGATCCGACTTACTCTCGCGAACTGACTTGATCCAACTGACTGACTCTCCCAGGGTCTGACCCCCCGGCCTCTCGGCTGACTGACTGACTTCCTCTCTCGGCGCGCGGTTGATATGACTGACCCGACTAACGTGATGTGACTGACTGTCCCCCTCCATGTCCCGAATTGGCTTTTAAACCCTGGGGCTCCCCCCTTAAAACCGTACACATGCCGTTATTTGTTAGCGGAAGGGGGTGGAAGGTGCCTAACAATGACCCATCCTCCTCCACGTGTCAGGACTCTTGTTGGTGGAGGGAGAGGGGGTGCCCCCACGGCCCTTAGCTTACATCGGCATCTTCACTGCGCTTGTCAAGTTCTCCTGCGTTTTGCTAGGGAAGGGTGGGGATTCGTGACACTGCTGCCATGCTCTGTCAGCCTTTTTTCTGGTGTATCTCACCTTTAGCATGTGTTTTAGTTCCCTCGTGGGTGGAAATCGCTAGCCTATCTCAGCATTTCTTCGGTGTATCCAAATTTCACGCGGTTTTGTTCGGGGTGGTGGGTGGGGCCCCGGGCTACAACCTTGACATGAGTGAGCTGCCTGTACTTCCTCTGGGCCGGCTTGTCCTTGTCGCATGCATTATTGGGTAACATGTGTCGACTGGGAGGCCCTACACTGGTTTAAGGTGGCGGTTGGGGTGGGGTTGTGACAGCGGCGTTTCTAATACTTACAATATGCGTCATGCATCAAGCTAAATTGTTGCTGAGATACAGTGTAAATGTTTCATTGTCTAACCTGAAACTACCTTACAAAATACAGGCAAAAATGTAATATGCATATTTTTTCCTTCTATTCAATACTTTCAACATACAAAATTTGGTTGAGTTTTGTTTAACTGTTTAATAGATATAACACACTTATCCAAATTATTTATTTCCTGCCATTTGTAAAAATATTTGGATCCACTTAAATAATGTAAACTACCTCTTTACAAAATTTAGAAACAATTGGTTGATTAGTATCTCAGATATATGGCATAAAAGTTAAATTTTCTTATATGCTGTTATCTTCATAAATGCTGGACCAAAAGGTTATATATTGTCACAGTCAATGTTTCTCAAATATATGGTTTGGGTAAAATTGTTTGAAACATACTATAACATAATGTTGTCACATCCAATTTTGGCCAATGAAACCAATTTTTGTATGCTGACAGTATCTATCAGAATCATTATATATGCCTATACAAAGCCTAATTTTTAGTAATTTTTGTACGAAAGCGTTATATTGAGCCAATAAAAGCTTTCTGCTATATTTCGGGAACAAATCAATATATTTACACCAAATTGATTGCACAAGTAGCGGCACGGTATGCTATGCAAACGTAAATGAGTTATGTGACTTTGAAATTTGTTTTCAAAACGATGATATCGCAAATATTTCTCATTAGTAATACTTACCTACCAAAACATTAGATTGATTACAACCAGAGTTGATGCTCCGAACTCTACCATCATAATGCAGTTGGTTGCATGCCACTTTAAGGTATGTCGGGGGTTCTGGGTTCGGGTCCCGGGTAATGCAAGTATTTATTTGTAACTGTGACACTAATGTTGCATATGTTTATCTTTCCATCTCTTATAACATCAGTTTCAACGAGACATAACCTTTTACAAATTTAATCAAAAATATTTGCATCCATATACAGGAAAGTAGGCTCATTAGTTCTATCGGTAACTTCATGTTTCCGTTGCATCGCACTGCACTATTTACCATGTGCAATGTCAAGCCATGTAATAACCATTGTGGCTAGTACACCAATGGCATATGCTTAGAAAAAAACGTGGGACTTTACTACTATGGTCGCGTTGGTGGATTCGTCCCCATACGAAGTAAGTATTATTGAGACGTTAAATAAATCCATACTTTTAACTGGAATCCTCGAAGATCTACTGTGACTATTTAAAAACACTAATATGTTATACTTCTCGTAAAATATATTTATTCATAGACGACAACAGCAATAGTAATATTTTCCGTCATGAAATTATACAAAACATTAATCAATTCACGTATTTCATGAAGATTCCATAAACACTGAAAAACTGAACCCAAAGTTTGGTTTGATACACACTCCAGCCCAAAAGAACCGTCTTCGGGAATCTTTGTATTGTAAAATATAAATACTTGTTAGGAAATGTATCACCCCTATGTGTTGCAGGAATGAAATATAATTCAAAGAAAGGTGATCACAGGGAGACCGCAGAGGTTAAACGTGGTATACTTTGGCTACAAGGAAAACGTGATTCTGCTGCGTCGCCGAGTGCCCTTTCGCAGTCATAGGAAATCGATGTAAACATTATATAGGTAAAGAAAAGGTAATAAACCACAGGATGTCATGTTTTTGGACCATTTTGAGCTATATCATACCAATAGCGTATTTTATTTCTCTTGAAGATTTAGGGAGAGGAAAGATATTGAAAAAGAGAAGTAAATCCACGTATAACCGAATGCTAAGCACAAAGACCTATCCGGAACTTATAACTAGAGCCAAATGGTGTGACGTTATTTGGCTAAATTTTGCACTGATTACTCTGTGGGTAATGAAAAGTTGTTCTTTGTTTGGAACTTTGTGTACTTCCTTCTGGTTAGAGTTTTGAGTGGATTTGTCTCGATGACCTGACCGGTAGGGGCAACTGACACATGGTTGGTCGATTATTGGGCTCCTGAATGGGCGTTAAGTCATAACTAAATTCAAGTTGCTCAAACTAATGTATAGCGTTTAATGAAGTGCTGTAACTATTAAATTTATAGTTATAATTGTATATCAAAAATGCTATATATGTAAACGTTTGTGTTTTTAAGGACTTTATAACGTTTATGCTGCTGCTGAAGCGTAGTTTGATGTTTATATGCGTTAATATGTAAGTGATATCCATTTTTCTATAAAAACAAATTCGCTGACGTTATAAGTCGAAATAACGGTAGGAAAAATAAATATACTGCAATAATAATCCCCGATATAGTGAAATTCTGATGATGATTGGAGTGGTGGTGACGCCTGAGATGCTAACTCAGAATTAAGCATTTAAAAAGGGTCTTTGCTAAGCCTGTTAAGTATTACTGGTACTCAAATTTAGTTTTAAATAGCTTATCGAAACTTAATAATATATGTTAGCTATATAGTGAGACTGATTCTAGGGGAGGTTCCCGGGTAAAGTTAGTGGTGCAGCGTCAACCAGTTATTTATATCCTTTCATCACAGATGGGAGGTGGCTACAATCGATTTCAATGACCTTGAGGTGTGATAACTTTAATCTTAAGCTTGTAAATTCAAAAAAATTAAAAATAGAAAGATTTATAGAAGACATAAACAAATATATATTATGTTCTGTTTTTTCTATCCCATTAACGTTGCATGGCTGTCATTAAAATTTTTTATAAAATAATAAATTTAAATTCATATATTTTTTCCCTTATCTACCAACTCAATCTCGAAACTCGTAATTTGTTATTTGAAAGAAAAGTATTTAATAACTGTCTAATTTAATATAAAACAAAATTTTTATGAGCGTAAATGTTATACAATAACGTCATAAATAATCATTTACAATTACTACAATGCCCTGAGATTGACTGCCTAGTTTGTGATCTATAATGCTAGAGGTATCACAACTAGCAAATAAAATTATAACCTACCTCAGGCGCAAAAGCCTAAATAACGGATAATTTAGTTACCCCCTCTTACTAACCCATCTATGGCATCATTATACATGATAATGTACGAATATAACGTACGTAATATTACTTATCACGAACTTCTGGCAACGGCGGTCGGTTCGTAACCGTCAAATAGTTAATGTAGGGTAACAAATCTTAGGTTGCATATTTCAGCAGCCATACTAGAGTAGACTATGTTAAATTTCATCGCCGGGAAGCCATCATTGTCGCGCTATTGTGACAAGAAATTTGGGTTTAGCTGCAGTGCCCGACGACATGATAGTAGTGCGTGAAGAACCCTTATAGTGCTACGTTTAGCTGTGAAAAGTACTCTGCCCAGTCCAGACGAACTGACAATATGAAGTGGCATTTCGGGAAGTTTGAAGGTAGGCCTATACTTCCTTTGTCCAGTGCTTAACAGCTGGCTCAAGCTGAAGACTAAGTTTATCTATAGGTTGCTCCCTTGTTTTTCTTCTCTGGTATCCTTATGCATGAAACGTCACCTTAAATGTTGAGTTTCAGTACTAAGCCCAAAAGAACTAAAAAATCTGCAAACGTTTTTAGTAAAAAAAAATGAATATAACATATCTGCAGATAAATGAAATCGAAGTTGTTGCCGAATAACACCAATTCTACAGGTATTTGTACATTGTTTGTCATTCCCCCTTCACATAATTTAATTCCGATCATCAACAGAGATATTACAAGATTAGCACTCTTAGGCTTTCTCCCCCTTACCACTGAATTGCTGAAGATAGGTGCTTTTGAATGGAAAGAGGTAAGATATATATATATATATATATATATGTATGTGTCTGTGTGTGTGAGAGAGAGAAAGAGAGAGAGGCTCAATCTCTGGATTAATGTTAAACCAAGCAAATTACATAAACTTTAAGTGTATTGAACCGTGCCGTGAGGGTAGAACCTTGACCTAACCACAGTGTGGTCCGGGCATGCAAAGAACCACCCGTTAGGATATATTTTAAAACACAGTAGTGTTCTGCCCTGCTGCTTAACACACCACTAACAGGCGATAAATGAAGCTAGGCTCTCGATATTTTTCGTTTTAATTACTGGTTTCATTATACTACAATAAGATGGGCTCCAATATTCTTGAAAGAAACGTCACAGGTATTTTACTGCTAGCCAAGGCCACACCACATGTTAAATTAAGATATCGTTTCCTGGTGGAACCACCTGTTACTAGACGTGGGTCGTTACGTCATTTTCAAGAAACGTAACGAAACTAGTTACTTGGTCGCCGTCACCAGTTTTAAAACAAGTGATTTTTGTAGCTAGGTTTTTTTCTGCTCTATAAATAACTCTATCATCTATATAGTTACTCACGAAACGAAAATAAATGAAATCACTATTTAAGTTTGTAGCTTTACAGTTAAATCAATAAAGTAATACTGACACAAATTAACTTCCCTTCATACTTTATTCAGGCTTAGGACTGACTGCGTGATTGCAGGAAATGTACTTACTTAACTTACTTTTGTATATTAATTCTGATTGATTAGTGATTACTACTATAAAAAATATGATTTTAATAAAATCATTAATGCAGACGTATTTAGAAGTTAATTTGATTGAATATACAATGATTGATATATTTACACTATTTACAGTTCATTTACACTTTTTCTGTCATGTGTTTTTGCACTTTTATTTACATTTAATTTTACACTGTACAATAGTTTTGTTCGGTTATTTACACTTTTTATTTTTTATATCTTAAATCTATTTGGATTTAGGTTGA
>NQII01000026.1:70356-131292 GCA_002778355.1 Clitarchus hookeri | reverse complement strand
CACCCGCCCCACTACCTGACCAACAAAAGAGTAACATAAACTGTTTCCTCACCCCACAACCCTAACTAACACCACCACACCCACCCCTCCACTCGCCACATTAATAATTCTAACCTTATGTAAAAGAAATTATCCCTACACCCATACCAATTAATGGTATATGCCCATTGGCCTCTAAATTACAACTTTTACACATATTTTGCCAGTATTGGACTCTATAGAATGGGCTAGCTTTTGCGTTTGTTAGCATTTACTATCTAGAGAGCTCCCATATCGTCCATTTCCAGACTTTTTTTGCAGCTCTAAACATAAAACATTTACTGATAATATTTTACTTTTTAAGGTAAATCTTTTAAAAAATAAATAAAACTAAATATTAAAAATAAGTCATTTTATTCGGTAAGCACAAACCAGGAAACCCACAAGCATTTTGAAAATTTATCTTTTACACTTTGTTTTGTGTATTGCAAGGCATTGTACCGCAGTGAGTCCTTATTTCCGTGGGTAATCGGTATAATTCTTTAATCACTGTTTGCAGACATGAACGTTGTACCCATGCGAAGTAATCTGCGATCGCACCAACCTTGAAATGTTTTTTTATGTAACAATAATGTGAAATATTCTAAGTTTATTCCTTCGCCATCAGAAGATCAATATGTTTGTGTTTCTCGTGCTTAGTCATATGTGTTGGCACCACTTTTATTCTAGATTTGAGTGAGTACACATTTACAGTCACGCCAGGGTTGTTGTTCTCAAAGGCTCTTATTTGCTGTAGAGGAGTCGGAAAATCCAGTCTGCTAGAATCAAACATTTCTTCCACCTGAGCATACTTCTTGTCCACATGCTGTGGATGCGAAGACTAACAAATCCAGCCAACACTGACCACCTCAAACATTTGTTATCGTAGTTGTGGGGATTGATTACGGCATGTATGTGTTTGATAAGACTGGGAAGGTTAGCATATGTCGATCATTGTGAAGGTTCATTCTCTATGTTACATAGAGGAAACCCCTTGCATATATTTATGTGTGCCTTTAGACCATCCATCAATGAAATTGACTCCCAACACTTAGAACACCTGTACTTTATTTGGGTGAGGCTCTTTGTACGGCCATGCTTCTCATGAAGTCAGACGTTGCTGCTGAAAGTGAAGGTGCTTCTCATGAAGTCGGACATTGCTGCTGAAAGGGAAGGTCTTTTTACAAAAGCGACACTTATAACTTTGGGATGGTTTAGCAGATGTGGCTGGCCATACAGTTGTTTCTGGAACAGATGTCGAGCACCCGGTTAGAGATGCAGTTGCCTCAACTGAAGAACTGGATGACACTTCTGCAGTCCCTGCGCCAAACATTCCCGAAGACTCTGAAAATTATGATATACACATAGTCGCCTAAGCCGAAGATGCAAATGATATGACTGAAAAGGAATAAGACAAGACCCAAGACGTCGATGGCACTGCTGGTACCACACAAGAAGAAGTCGATGGCACAGACATAAATCATATTAGCTCTGGAATGTCCGAAGACATCATGGATTCAAAATACGATGTCGACTGTAAAATCCAGATGAGACGATTCATACCTCCACACTTTTGTTGAAGAACAGCTGATCCTACACAAGGAGTCATTATTTATACCGATTGCATCCCCCTCCCTTCTCTACTTCTCCTTGCAACTCCTTCCCCCTCCCTTAAATCTGACATACTGCCTATTTCAAGCTGAAGGTGCGTATGTGTACATTTCCAGGTCCATCTGGGTTATCACCTGCAGGTTTCAGCCCACATCAGTATTGTTCTATAGATAATATAGTGTTTCTTTAAGTCTAATGAGTTAGGATGAAAAAAACATTAAAGGGTTTTACACACACGACATTTATTTTACAGCTAAATACATAAATGCCATAACACAAAATAATATTCAGTCTCTATTCATGGTTTTTTTTTCTTTGGGGTGACTTCTTGGTTAGTCGTAACTCATCTATTCATGGTCCAAGGACGAGGCCCACCATTTGCGGAGCAGCTGTGTGTTCCTCCAAGCACCTGTCCAGTCAGTTCATGACCTGCCACAGACATGCTGCTGCTGGTCGTCGAAAAGTTTTGCCAGCTTGCACAGCGAAGGACAACCGTACTCGAACTGCACATAAATGATTTCAACTTCATTTTTGCGCAAGTCGCTCAGCCATTTTTTTGCTTGGGCCCCTCCATGTACATCAGTCCTTGTTGATACTGAATCAGCAAGTCACGCTGCACGTTTCCCACTTGGTGATACAGAATATTGCCTTCGTCCCACTCCAGTCCGTGGTGGTACTTGGTCAGCCAGTCGTTCGTCTTCTTGCTTTTCTCTCCCAACAGTATCCACGAATAAGGGTGTCAGAAGGAATGCATGAGCGTTTTTCCATCGTCGTTGTATGACACTGCTATCTCCTTGAGCATGTAGCCGCCCTGGCTCTGGAATCCCTGCAGATTACAGTACACCCTGTTGCTGTCCACGCTCGAAGACGACTAAACATATATCGCTTACGGACAACTGGATTTATACCCTCTGCTGCATTCACGAAAGTATCTTGACGACTTTGTCTCGACAATTGTACGATGCGTGTCGATCGTGAAGTATGAGCCAGTAACAATATGTGCATGGAGAAACATTTCCATGTGAAGTGAATTCTATCCTGCAGTCGATCACAATCTAACTGATATAATTTTGCAATTGAGTGTACATTGGTATGCCAGCAGGTACTGGCCATTTTCAAAGTTCATGTTCACATACAGATAGCTTTCACTATTCAAATATATTTTCACATTTTCTATTTGACATGTGTCGAACTGCGAACGGCTCACTCTCAAATTGTGCTGTCTTCCAGTCTGTAGCCCAACGATGGTGTACCTAGGTTTCTCGGTGGCAAAGCTGGACATCAAATCTGGACATTCAGTTGATGCGCTGGCTTGCAGGAAAAATGGGGTAGGTCACTAGACTCCACGACCTGAAAGCCACATCAATGTTTATGCCATCTTCAATATTCTTCAGCATCTTGATGCATTCGGTAGTACTCAGCTGAACATGAGGCAGCATCTGTTCGATAGACTGTAGCGTCAGTTCCACTGTCTTCAGGTTTTCTCCCATTTCGACGATGGCATCTGCATATATATTGGTTAGGAGCAGTACCAGTTCATGCTTCGAATTTATGACAATTCGTTTGTAGTCTTCGGCAAATCCCAGCAACATCGCTAGAGGAATCCAGTACCTCGAATTTCACTCCGGGGTATATAAGAACACTATAGTCATATTATATCCGCCAGCCTGCCATCTTGGCCGTACACAGCTCGTTTGGCATGAGCGAGAGGTAAATTTTGATCGAGGTCGTTATGTCGACATCTTTCCTCTTGTCTACTTTGACAGCATTGAGAAAATATGTGATACCATCTATAAGGTGGAGAATAAGATTCCATTTTCGTCGATGATTGGATCCATCTTCTTTCGTCGGGGTCCCCCTGAATCGCAGGAATTACTGACAAGGAAGAGTGCAGATATCTTGGTGTTAGACTGCTATCCGAACTTCCGATGATAACACATGTGGTCCGATCAGGAATGGCTGGTATGCATGAAGTTCCACTTCCGTGACGTCTTCAAAAATGGCTGACTCGTCAATTTTATGTAATCTTCCATGGTGATCGACCTCAAAGCCAAGACTGAGAAGGAAAATATCGTTGGCACATGTTAACCCCTTGGTCACCTGTGGTGTATTGAATGTCAGTTTGATGTGCTGCTTTGTTTTACTACTTCTGGTCACCGTAAATCTTATTCCCATTTTCTCAAATGCAAGTGTAGTGTGATTTCTTCGTTTCGAAAGTTCACCAACTCTCCATGCTGGTAGACGATCGTCACTGCCTCCTCGTGTGCTCTCTTCGCAACGACTGGAAGGTAAATTATGATTTGTGGTACCACGATCAGTTGAAAACTTGGAGGGAACATCAGCAAAAAATCGTGCATCGTATTGCTCGGCCTACAATTGAGATATGTACCGCTCACCAAATAGTAGTTTATGCGTATAACATTAACAGGCAAGATGTTTTCAGGTCGTGACGATTCGTGGATTTTGCCAGTTTCATATATGTGTGGCTCGAACCCCAGCATCATTAAGATGGAATTCAGTTTCGTAAAGTCGATATATTCGCTGCATCTGATGACACTCTTAAGAGTATTGGAATTTCCACATAGTTAGAATTCTATGTCGGAGATAACAAGTTTCCGATGTACTTTGCAATATTGCCTAATTCGTAACAGCCAACGGGCAATGTTATCTTGCGAGATACATCTTGCAGTTTTTTCATCGATGTTTGGTATCGAATTGTAGGTTTTAAAATCGACCAAACCTATGCACCATTCCTCCTCCAGCTCGAGTGGAGGAAGGTGTACGGTATGCAGCTCGGAGCTAAGACGCGTCAAGGTAAGCGTTATCGACGTTTATAGCCATTTATTTCAGTTACTTGTACGAACGCACAAGGAAGCGAAGACACAAGTGTCCGCAGTTCCACGGGCTCGGCATCTGCTCCATCTTGTAGTTCTAAGTAAGTTTGCAATTTTTCAGGCACTGTCACAGTTTGGGTGGTGGACGCAAATTACCGAAACTGTCATATTAGTTTGCATATTTGCCACATTTCACGGAAGTTACCCAGTGTGTACCACGCCTGGCTGTCGTGTTCAGGTTGATTATGGCACATTCGTCATGTTTGCATTTAGGGGGCAAAGCATCTCGCATGAACACGCAGCGAAAATGAGGTATCTTCAACTTGCGTGCAAACAGTTCCAAATCCATATTTGTGAGTGGCCGTTTCGGTAGAAATTTCATTATCTCCTCTTCCTGCTGCATCGCTTTTGCACACCTCCTCCCAATTGATATGGCCTTAGGTAGAGGTCTTGGCCGTTTTTACCCATGGCGATAGCTTCCATATTTGCATTGTGCCTTTGTGCCTCCGTCGACTGCTTCCGTTCGTTCGATGTTATGTTGATGGATAATGCGAAACCGCTCGGGGCCCCGGTTAGGCCCACGAGGGCCCCCAGCGCAGGCAAAAGTAGTGGAAAAAATCCGCCAGTAGATGTTTTCTTGGTCTTGCATGCTTTTCTTCTTTTTTTGCCACTTTTCGTTTCATTTGCACCTTCTGCTAGCTCTTTTCACTCATGCCCATCTTCACTTTAGCCTTCATCACGTTGGAAACACCCCATGCCGCTATTTTCCTCAGGGCCTGGTATCTGACGAAATTCTTATCTTGTCGGCTCTCTGTGCAAGTATCTTGTCTGCCTGGTACCGAGCTTGTAGTTCCTTGTTCAGGGAGTAAGCGATGTGTTTCTTGCATGCTTCGTCGAGTATGTTGGTGCCCATGTCGCCGCATTCCAATTTCTTAGTTATATTTGTTCCCGGCCCGCAGAACTTGTATCTGGGAATGTGCAACTTGAAAGGTAAATTGTTAATCAGCTATAGACGATGCCGCTTCCAGCTATGGTCTTACCTCTTCAAGACATCGCGGTGAACTGACCTAAAAACTTATAAATTTGCTCCATTTATACGTTTTTTTCAGTATATTTGTAGACTTGGAAAAGTACGGACGTAAAGTGATAATAAAGCATTTGCTTTGTCGCTTCTGCGGTAAAGAATTTATAGCTTTGCGCAGTGTGTATCGAAATGAAATAATGACCTGCAGAATGAAAAGCTCAAGTATGGCATTTCAATGCAAGCTCTGCCAGAGACAGTTTACTCAGAGTGATATTTTGAAGGGACATTATAAAACTTGTAGCACTGGTTATCTGTAACCACAGTTAGCACTGCATAAACCACACACACTGCAGTTAGCACAACATGCACCACAGTTAGCACTCCATGCACCACAATCAGCACCACATGCACTGTATCCAATGCTGCATGCACCACATGCACTGCAGTTAGCACTGCATACATCACAATTAGCACCGCATAAAATGCACTCACTACAGTTACCACTGCACGCACCACAGTTAGCACTGCATGCACTGCAATCAGCACTGCATACACAGCATGCACTGCAATCAGTACCACATGCATCGCAAGTTGGTAGCGGTAACATATGTATTATAAAGCAAATTGTTAGTCTACTTATTCGCAATACTACTGAAGATGAAGCTATCCCACTTCAATCACGACATGGAGGCCTATTTCCGAATACAATGAGTAGCAGCATCACTGGACCATCAAATTGTGGGAAAAAATGTGCCCTACTAAGCCTGCTGGAAGAAGAGAATGGTCTTCGGTTCAAGAACGTATACCTGTACTCAAAATAGCTCCAGCAACCGAAATACCAGCGACTAGCATGATTACTGCAAGCCGTAGATGGTGTGGGTTATTTCCCTTGCAGCGATAACAAAGCCATCATGCCACCAAGCAAAACATTGCCAAACTCAGTGTTTATTTTCGACGATGTGGCATGTGAGAACCACACTGCCATTCAGGAGTACTTTAGCATGGGACGGCATGTGACCATAGACGGGATGTACCTCAGCCAGACTTATTCGCGCTTACTCAAACAACTGCTTCGCAATAATGTTAATGTGTTGGTGCGATATAGATGCGATATAGACGATATAAATTTGCGAAATGTGTACGATGACCACGTCAACACGGATGACGTTATCGGATTTAAAGAGCCTGTGTTCTTTGTGCTGGAAAGACAAGTATGGATTTTTGGTGATCGTAAAATACTGGCCTCTATATAATGGCAGGTACTGACGAGGATTCGATCAGTTCATTGTCGACCATCGAGAATGAGTTATAGCATATCGAAATTCGGGCAGAGGAGCCTCAAGCTGCGGCATGACAAAGACGAAGATGGAGGCTGTCTCGTACCAAGAAACGATGGAACTTGCGATGCTGGTAGAAAAATAATTAGAATGTTGGCGAACCCGAACGATCCGCAGATGCTGCTACTAAACATTTCATCCTCGAAACTGGCCATGGCTTCATCTCGGAATTACGCAATGTGTTGACTGATCAGAGCAAATTCTTTCGCAATTACTTGTTTGAGCTTGGGGCGAAGATGGATTGTGTGAAGCCCAACACCATTTGAGATTTTATGGCAGTGGACGAGCACGTAACAAGTATTCAAAGGCAAATTACTGACAGACTGAATGTGGCATCGGCACATGACGAGGATATAAAAGTTCTGAAATATTCCATAGATGATACATTCGCAATCTCGATTTCCTGCCTCGCCACGAAATCGGATTTTCAAAACCATTGTAAGGACATATTGGATATCTGCAGCGAACACCTGGAAAGGATAGAAAATCGTATGTCGGAGACTCACGAATAAACCTATAAAAAAGAGCAGCAGTAACCATTTTTATTCATTACGATATCGGACATTGCTACCGACCTGCTTGGAGTGATACAGTAGGTTCGCTCGAAGTATTTGCTCGCCAAGAGAGCTAGACTTTCGCGTGACCTTATAAATGAAGAAATATTTAAGCCCATTCCTCGCCATATCGATGTACTCAGGCAGAACGATGGAGCACCTGTAGTCGTGAAGACTAATGTCGACGATACTGTGGAGCCTACGAATAAAAGGAAAAATTATATACAAACGGATCGGGATCATGGATCGGATGTGGATTTGGCACACAAGAAAAAGGTACGGAAGAAAGCCCTGAAATATAACGCTCTGGCTCGAAGGTACCAACGATCGTACACATCTTGTAATAATGATACGATGTTCGGTGTATACAGGCATAATGATAAAGGGTTCCTCGGTGCTGGTAGAATAAAGTTTTTGCCATGTGAGATAGTCCAAGTAGACTATTACAAGATGTATAGAACACCTGGGATTTACGAACTTCTATTTCGTAAGGAGCCCAGGGAGTTTACACAATCCGACCTGCTGGAATACAAGACATTGCTCGAACTCACTCACGAACTTTATCAAGATAACAATCACGAAACCTGTGCTTATAAGGACTAGATCACAGAAACATCTACATTCACGCAGCTTATCTCAGTGACCTAGCACTGAAAAGTGGGGACAGTCTGAATAAGACAGACAGTGACAAGAACATCGAGTACGTGTTTTGGGACTGCCCAAACTAAATGGTGGATAGACTACGACTACTGGTCGCTTCGCAAAGGGTTGAAAATTACTCGCACACCAAAGAAATTATATCCATCGTCGAAGAACTGAAGGAGGGAGGTTATATACGATGAGTTGGTTCGGAATCACCCACAAACTTCATGCGGCCACCAGGTGCAACTACCATCGTCGCTAGGTCATTATTTGTGGGACGAGCGACCTGTTTGAACCTGATCTAGTCGAGATGATACCATGTGCTCGG
The DNA here is from genome assembly GCA_002778355.1 of Clitarchus hookeri. Classification (NCBI taxonomy): domain Eukaryota; kingdom Metazoa; phylum Arthropoda; class Insecta; order Phasmatodea; family Phasmatidae; genus Clitarchus; species Clitarchus hookeri. The sequence continues at coordinate 122,944 of NQII01000026.1, read as the reverse complement.
ATCAACAAGGGCTACAAATACATGTGGCAGTCATCGATGCCTATAGCAAATTCGCCTGGGCAAGGCCAGTCAAGTCGATTAATGCACATAATGTCACCGAAGCCATGGCGGATTTGTTGGATGAAGGACTCATTCTGACTAATTTTCAAACCAACCAGGGCAAGGAATTCTACAATGCTAAGTTCAAGGCCTTGTTGAGGAAACATAAAATAAATCATTATTCTAGGTACAGCAATCTCAAAGCATCTATCGTTAAGAGGTTCAAAAGAACTTTGAAGAGCAATATATAGAAGCATTTCGCAGGGAATGGTAGGTACAAATGTCTTTAACTACTGCCGGAACTTGTCCGCGAGTATAATTCTACCATTCATTCTACCACTGGCATGAAGCCCGAAGATGTCAAGGACGACTCCCTAGTTCGGACTGTGAATAGCATTCCGAAGAGGTAAGACCCATGCAAGCTTTAAAGCCAAAATCGGAGACATGGCGCGCATATACAAACAGAAAGGCGTCTTCGAGAAAGGGTTCACAGCGAATTGGAGCCCCGAAATGTTTCGTGCGCGATTTATACGCAACTATACTCCAAGGACTTGCTATCTCGAAGATCTGAACAATGTACCCATCCATGGTGGTTTCTACACCGAAGAGATCCAGCCTACTAATATTCCATGAATGTATTTAGTTGAATAGATGCTGAAACGATTTAATGGAAGTATGTCAAGTTGTGGGGTTTCCCTGTCCGATACAATTCCTGGGTCGCTGAAGTGGACATTGAGAGGTGAACTTACAGGGGATGAGGTCAATGTGTATATAACAACTTTTTCAAGGGTTTATGAGTTTCCTCATGTTGCACATTACCGAATAAAATAAGTTTTTTTAATATGTTGTGTTTTTATTTATTTTTTAAAAGACTGACCTTAAAATTTAAAATATTATCAGTAAATACTTTATGTGTGGAGCAGCCAAAAAAAGTTTGGAAATGGACGACATGGGAGCTCTCTGCTGGTAAATGCTAACAAACGAAATAACTAACCCATTCTATAGTGTCCAATACTGGCAAAATAAGCATTAAAGTTGTAATTTAGCGGTCAAAGGGCATATACCTTTGATTTGTATGGGTTTAAGGATCATTTCTTCTACTTAAGGTCAATGATTAATGTGCGGAGAGGGGATGGATGTGGGGGGGGTGGTTAGGGTTGTGGGGTGAGGTAATAGTATATGTTCCTCTTTTGTTGGTCAGTGGATGGGGATGGAGTGGGAGAGGTTTTGGGAGAGGAGGAGTTGTGGGAAGTGGAAGGGATAGGAGTTGGGTGGTGGTGTGAGTAAGGTGATAGATAGTGGTGGGTGTTATTTTTTCATATTTTTTCATTGCAATAGTTATTTATAAAAGGTTTTTTATTTAAATAATGGTTTTAAATAATTTTCATGAAAAAATTTTTTTACACATTAATTATAGGGTAATAAGTGTGTTGGGAGTACTAACATCCAACATGGCTTCGAACCCTGGCTGTAGCACCAACAAATATGGCGGACTGCACCAACCAACATAGTCGGTGCCCACACCTGTGATGTCAACCAAGATGGCGGATGGATCCTCAATCTTACTGTGTGAATCCTACGCCAAAACGAAGATAAGCATAATACTGACACAGGAACTGCAGGTCATCAGGGAGGTGGATATCTCTCCCAAACAGCACCATTGAAGGTGTTTTCATTATTTACTTGTGGACTGCCGAATGATATACCATGAGAAATAAGGGTACCTTAGAGTCCCAGTCGTTTTGGTTGTCTGCCACGAATATCATCAGATACTGTCCGGGGAAATGGTTGACCTTCTCGGCCATCCCATCCGACTGAAGATTGGATGTTTTCTGCACTTCTAAAATACTAGCTACATTTGGAAACGAGTGGCTTCAAAATTTTGTCCTTCATCAGAATGAAGCTGAAATGGCACTCCAAACCTGTAGACTCCATGATCTACAGACTCATCAGCTACAGTGCCGGCCTCTTGGTTTGGAACTGTTATGGTCTCTGTCCACTTGGTGAAATAGTTTCGCACTACCAGAAGGTACCGATTACCTCTTCCAGGGACTAGAAATGGCCCGAGAATGTCCACTGTCATACTACTCTCAAATGGGGTCCTAAAAATGAATTTCTGGAGGACACCTCGTCCCTTAATCCTCGGGCTCTTCAATGCAGTACAGGCATCACACAGATGGCGCCAATTCTCTACATCCTACCGACAATGCAACGAATATAATCTCAGTCTAACTCTGTTGACAGTCTTATTTTCATATAATTGTACGCCTGCTGCTGTGATATTCACGTCTCTTAGCACTTGTGGGATTCTGCGCTCTTCGTAGGACGAATTGTTACTGTGTTTCTCATCAGTATTTTTACAGTTCCTATAAAGGACACCATTCTTCAGCGCAAGGGAATTCCATTGAGCCCAGTATGCCTTGACTGTCCGACCCAGACTGGTTATCTCCTCTCATCTTGGTCGACATTCAGCTTCTTTCATGCGAGCATTGTGTGCAAAATGGGGTTACTTAGCTGATCTTTCCTAATGCCATGTGGGTGACCCATCGCAAGATAACAAGCCTTGAATTCTTGTCCTTCTTGCCTTCCATGATACCCCAGAAGTATAATGGTAATTATGGATTGGGGACAGTGTATTTTTAATGGGCTCAACTAGCCCCTGGAACTGGTGCTGACCGACCTCCATATTGTGTCGTCATCTGACCATCCTATTAAATCTAGGTGATCTTGACCTTGACATGGCGCCCATGACCTTAACCCCGTCTCTTTGGCCTTGAATAATCTTGAAGCCAATATATTGCAAAAATCCCAAATAATTTAAAATTAAAAAAAAATTGAAAAATGCATAAATAAATTTTAAAACAATACAAATTTTCAATTTTTTTTAAATTTAGAAATAAATCTTTAAATAATTACATGCAGGTGGTCTGGGGTTAGAAACAAAGATCGCAAAACACACATCTTCCTGGCATGAAGAACAGCTGACGACTGAACCTCGCCAATTTTTATTGGCGGTTTAGTCGGCAAGCCTCTACCTTACCATTATTTTTTCATTGGATAGTACATCACACCCCTCCACTTCCAACCAATATCTAGACTGATTAGTAATTACAAACATGATATATACAGTTACACTACGTGCTCTAAGTGATCCATCCAGATCACAGTACTTTTACTTATTTTGTCTTCTGTACTCCTGCTGCCCTTGTAATTCGGGGGCTTTCTTGAATAGTGCGGCAAACATTGTAAGTGGCAGATGGCCGGTACTTGGCAAGGCTGCCTGGAAGCTGTTACGTGTAGTGACATGGTTCCTTTTTACTGTTACGGGCGGCTCGCAGGCTGTTAAGAGATAAAAAAACACTCTTATCTCCTCGGCTGGGAACTGTGTTCCTGAGTTCAAACTTATCTCCTGCACTCTCTGCCACTTCTAAGAGCGGTCTTGCGGTGGGCGGAAATAAATACACTATTGCCCTGGCAAAATAACACACTATAACTTGGCTGATTGCCTATATTCCTAACTTACACATGGTACACGGGTACAAATGAACATTACACTTCGGCTGACGGCCTCGAGGCACTGGGATGTTCGGCCCTTGTCGCACTCATGTTCGGCGTCAGGTCGGGCAAGGCCCTGGTTCGCTCAGCGGGCGACATGTGGTAAAATAAACTCACCTCATGCCACACAGAGTCTGTTTCCGTCGGATGAGGAGGCGCTTCGCCTCGCACTGCGGATCTGGACATCATGCGGGGGGAGGGGGTCCTTCGTCCTCCTCTCGTTCTGGTGTCATCTCTGGACTGCTGCAGGCTCTGGTCCTCGGGTCGGCTGCGGTCCCCCGGTATTTCCCTTCGCTTCTTCGCTCTCTCCTCCTCGTTTGCTTTCAGCCTCCATTTGCTTCCTCGCCCATGGTTTTCATTTCTTCTTCGTTTCCTTATTTTCTCCCATTCGCCTGTTCCCTTTCGCTCGCCTGTTTTCCTTTGCTCGCTTCTTCCCGCTCGCGCGCACTTTCGGCCCGGTAAGCGAGTCTCACTGTCGTTCCGGACATGTTATTGACCGGCATGTTTTTTTTTGGGTGTGCTTCTGATGTCTCCGACTGAGATAGCGCGTTGGGGTAATGGCCAGCTTATCGCTTCTACCCTCTATCTACATGCCCTTGTCCACCCTCCGGTGGACTAGTGGCCTACTTTTTCTACTTTTTATTTTTCTCGATTCTTCCTCCCGTTCCTGCATATTTGTGGCCAGGTAAGCATGTCTCACAGGCGCTCCAGTTACTGTTATCGGCCGGCATGGTTGTTCACCCGACTGCCTGACTGAGATAGCGCGTTGGGGCTGTGCTGCTTTATCGCTTTTGCCCTTTTATCTCTACATCATTGTCCACCATCGGGTGGACTAGTGACCGACTTCTCCACTAATCTCCCTTCGCTTTTTCGCCTTTCATCTCCTCATCTCCTTCCCCGCTCCCGTCGGCTCCTCGGTAATCTCTCGTCGCCTCTTCGTCGCTCCTCTTCGTTCGCACAAGCTCTCTTGTCTATCTCTTCCTCTCGCCCGCTATCGCCGGGCCATTGCCCACCATACGGTGGGCTAGTGGTCTACTTCTCCGGTAATTTCCCTTTGCCTCTTCGCTCGCTTCTTTTCTCGTACTCGTTAATTCCTAGTTTGCTGGTCTAGTACAATTTTGACTCGTCTCGGGCTAATGTTGAGCGCCATGGGGTTTTAGACTCCCCGAAGTCGTTTTTATCCTGACTAGCTCGGCAAGGGCGAGACCCCTTCTCTCGGGTATAGTCTGGTTCTTGTTTTCTGTATACACAGAAGTAACTATGCCCCACGTTGGGCGCCAAAATAACTTGATGCAATTCGTCTCCCTGTGATGTTATATATAGGGAGGGTCATAAGGTACGAGTTCCCTTTGCCAGGCACAGACTATGGGTGCCTTGAATGTTGAGTAGGGGTAGTAAACAATAATGTAGTCACTCAGTGTTTCAGTTGACTGGGTTATATTTGTCTCGAATATAATACACATATTTTACTGGAAATTAACACATGCTTCTCTGGAAACAAACACATATTTTACTGACCCTGTGAGTTGTGAGCCTGAAGGGCGGCTTTAAGTACTCATGCTTACTGCTGCCGACGTTGTGAGGAATGCTAGGCGTATGGATTTCCCTTGAGCGACGATATTAGTACTTAGCTGTATTTGGAGTTCTGGGTGTTCTGGCGGTAGGTTGAGATCTGGTTGTGTAGTAGAAATCTTGTTGGTAAACTCTTCGCAAAATTTTTGCAAAATATCTCACCCACAGCAGGCCAACCGACCATGTGACAAACATATCTTAAAAACTAAACCACAAAAAGAAACCTCGAAAACGAAATCTCAAAAAAAATATCTCAAAATGATACCTTGGAAACGAAAACTTAAAAAGAAACCTAAAAAACGAAACCACAAAAACGAACCTCAAAATGAAACCTCAAAAATTAAACCTCAAAATTAGTGCTTAAAAACGAAATATTAAAACGAAACCTCAATCTAAAGCATTGTGGTTATCTATAACCAGTTAAAGTCGACTGATTTCTCTTTGAAGTTTCATTTGAAGGTGTTAATTTGAGAATTCACTTTTGATGCATCGATTCTAGTTTTCTTTCTGAGGTTTAATTTTGACATTTCATTTTTGAGGATCATTTTTGAAGTTTCGTCATTTGAGGTTTTGTTTTGATTGTATATTTGAAGTGAATTTTTAAGATCTCATTTTTTAGGTATATTTTTTGAGGTTTTGTGTTTTGAGGTATCGTTTTTAAGGTTTATTTTTTGTGGTTTCATTTGAGGTTTCGTTTTCTGATGTTTCATTTTTTGAGGTTTAGTTTATGAGGTTTCTTTTTTGTTGTTTTGTTTTTGAGGTTTCCTTTTTGATGTTTTGTTTTTAAGGTTTCGTTTTTGAGGTTTATTATTGAAGTTTGTTTTGAGGTTTGGTTTTTAAGGGTTCATTTAGAAGTTTCTTTTTTAGATTTTGTTTTGTGGTTTCGTGTTTCATTTTGAGGTCTCATTTTTGAGGTTTAATTATTGAAGTCTCTTTTTAAGGTTTCATCTCAAGGTTTCTTTTTGAGGTTTCATTTTAAGTTTTCGTTTTAAAGGTTTAATTTATGATGTTTAATTTTAAGTTTTTTTTTTAGGTATTACGAGGTTTCTTATTTAAGGTTTATCTTTGCATTGACTTTCTGAGATTACATTTTGAGGTTTCTTTTGTGTTTCTTTTCTGAGTTTTCGATTTTAAGGTTTAATTTTGAGGTCCAGTTTTTGAGGTTTCGTTTTTATTTCTTTTTGAGGTTTCGTTTTTCAGATATTTTCGTCATCTGGTCGGTTGGCCTGGTCGGTTGGTATGGGCCTTTGGTAGGGCTAGCTGTGGGTAAGATTTTTGTCAAGTTTTTGCAAGGAATTTAGCTACGATATTCGTATTAGGAGACTTTTTTGAGATTGGTCGTCATCATCCATTGATGCAGATGTTCATTGTTCTAATCAAATTGGCAGGAGTTGGTCTTGGCATGAAGAAATCTTGAGTAGAGTCAGTCCTGGGTGGAGTCACTCTTGGGTGCGTTCAGTCCTGGGTAGAATCAGTCTTGGATGGAGTCAATCTTTGGTGCAGTCAGTTGTTAGCTGGTCTGGTTTGCTGGTCTGGTCGCCTGGTATGATCCTTTGATATTATATCTACTAATTGCCAGTCTGTATGACTGGTCGACATGATCGGTGATTAAAGTTTGCTGATCTTGATGGTCGTTAGAATGTTCGGCTGGAATGGTCGTTTGATATGGACAGTACGTCTGGTTGATGTTGTAGTTCGCTGGTATTTAATGTTCGTATTTCTTTCTTGTGTTGATGGTTTATATGGTTGGCTCGTATGGGTGCTTCACTTGATTTTCCTGGCATAGCTGGTTCGTATAACTAGCTAGTGTGACCAGTTGCTATGGTTGTTTGGTATGGCCATTTCATGCGGTTGGTTGGTCTCTTGGGATGATGTGGTGTGGCATTGGCTACATTAATTATCTGCAAAAGATGAGATTTTCACATGACCAACAACCAACCACAAGCAAGCAATGTGATATCATCGTGAAATCACCAGTACAGTTTAGTGGTAGTGGTGGGGGTTGAGCTGTATTGTGTAAATGGTAAGAGGGTAATGAAGTGGCGGGGTGTCGTGCGAATGGGAGTAATAATGAGGAGGTGGGGCATAAGTCCATCGTTCATTGTAGGGGTAGTTGTGTGCATGAGGAGTTGACTAAATAGTCAATTGAATGTAGTGATGGGGTTTTGGGGTAACATGGAAAACAGGCTGAATTTATTGGAGAGAGGAGAAGGGATTGTCTTGAAGAGTGTTGGGGAGGGGAAGGGCATGTATAGTGAAGGCGTGAGAAAATGTTGAGAGAAGAGTGAGGGAAGGGGGTCATGTGATGTAAAACCATTAAAATACCTGATGGTTGGAGGGGAGGAATGGGGACAATGAAACTGCTAATGCTATCTGGCAGAGATTGGAGGGGTGGTGGGGGTCAAGGAGAGTCATCAAAAATTTGGGGGAGGCATAATGGGTGGAGTTGTGACATAAATCCAATTATATGTTATAGGGTAGCCAATTTAAATGTGTGGTAGGTATGGAGTGTGTATAGGAACCCGACTAATCAGTCGAGCTATGTGTTGGAATAAGCGGGGTGTGATGTATTAACCACTGGTGGTGAGGTGGAAGCTTGCCGACTAAACAGCCAATAAAAATTTGCGAGGTTCAGTCGTCTGCTGGTCTTCATGCCAGGAAGATGCGTGTAAGTCTTTAAAAAATTTTGCCAACAAATTAAAAATATTTTTAAGTATTTAAATTTATATCATAATTTTTTACATAAATTTTTTTGGAAATTTTAAACATTTGTTGGGATTTTTCTGAGATTTTTAAAAATGTGTTGGGGGTCAAGGTCATCCAAGGTTACAGGCATGGGGTCAAGGTCATGGGCGTGAAGTCAAGGTCACTCAGATGCAGTAGGGTAGTCGGTGACGACACAATATCGCGGTCGGCCGGCGGTGGTGCCAGTTATGCCCCCATGTAAAACACACAGTTTCCAATCTGCCAATACTATTATACTACCAGCCTTTTCCTCATGGTGTTAACAGTGACGACAGAATAGTTCGCATGGTCTCTTGGAAAGAGCATCTGGATAGCTGAGAATGGATCCAGACCTGTGATGTATTTCAAAGTCGTATTCTAGCAGGAGCTGTATCCAACAGGCTATTTGACCTTCGGGGTTCTTGAAATTTAATATCCAAAGTTGTGAACCATGATCAGATCTCAGTATAGCATTTTCCATTAAGGTAGGAATGAAATTATGCGATTTTTTTACCTCAGTCTCCCTGCATGTTATACAATATTTTTCTCTGAGGCTTGTGCAATACCTTACTAAAGAATTCCAGAGGTCTCTCCTTTCCATTCTGAATCTGAGTTATCACAGTCCCAGTTCCATCACTGGCATCAGTATCCAGATAGAACCCACTCTGACTACTCGTGAAGCCCAGTACTGTGGGGAGATAACATAATTCCTTATAGTGTATTGAAAATCAATCTCCAGGCACAAATCAGCAGATTTGCCTGCACCCAAATGGCTAAACTGGGTTCGCCACGATCGTCAAGCGACTGCATGAATTAGCAGAGGTGAAAATAAATTTTAATTCAATGTGAGATTGCTGGTATTCTTATAGTATTTTTAAATTCCATGGGCCGACAATATATGTCCCGATAAATTAATATTCTATTGAATTTTTTTTGTAAAACTGATTTTTATGAAAATAATATACACTTCCAATAACTTAGAAATGCGACTGGAAATGTTATTGTTGAATATATTTTAAACTTGTATATACAGATGCGTTGACATTTATCACACACATCCCGTCATATAATCGCCACTACATCCAATAGCTTTACGCAGAACGATGAAGATGTGGCGTATAGTCTGACTGTCTTGCATGTAGACGTGATGCAGGTTTAGATTCTCGTGCCCAGTTCGTCCTCGGAGATCTCTAGTTTCTGTGCCTCACAAACGTAACATACTTCCATGTGGACAAACGACTCGAATCTAATCCATATAGAATTTAAAAAATATATATGTTTCTTCATTCATTTTATTTAATCTATACTTTAATATTTGTAATAATCTTTTTGCCACAAATAGCTTAAGGAATTGGTGCACTCGTAAGGTAAACACTGAAGTTTTTTTTAACTCCGCTTTTCAGTTAATGAAATTATGTGTATATAAGAATACAAAATACACTCATTTGCAAAAAAAATTGATCACCATGAAGGAATTACGCGAGTACAACGAAGGTTGCCACACAGTATCGTCTTAGCCCGAAATGTGTCACAATTGTGTTTATTGTGGTTTGTATGTTAGGATGTGCCACTAGGGAGAATACAAGTTCCTCCATGATTCCTAGCTGCAAGACACCGAATAAGTCCTTAGTAGTAGCGTGAGCCACATAGTCAAGTTCATTGAACATGCAGCATGTCCCAAGGCGCATTCGACAAGCTGTTGCTCAGCTGGATGACTGAGAGAGGCCGCATCGTCGAACTCCGAGAGGCTGGTTGGACGTTTTGGCGCATTTCTCGCCACTTGAAACGTTCTACCTACTCTCCGAGTCGGTGTTAGACGCATTGGGAACAGGACGGTACATACACACTTCGATAAACCTCGGGTCGACCCCGGTGGCCCAGCGGACCACCAGCAGGGATGATCGTTTCATCGTGCAGCAGGCTGTAAGCACTCCACGGACGTCGCTGTACACCATCCAGGGACATGTCACAGCAGTGAGATATACCTGTGACTACCTGTAGAATAACAGAGTTGGATCTGTCGTCGCGGCGTCCCTTACGACATATGTATGCCATTACGACTTGAAGATCGCCGGGCACGTGTGACCTTCTGCCGGGAATGGGCAACATGGCAGCTTGCGGATTGGTGAGAGCGGTGTTCAACGATAATTCACGGTTCTATCTGCATACAGACGACCACCGAATTCGAGTCTGGAAACATCCTGAGCACCGTGATCCACGCTTCATTATAGAATGGCACACTGCCCCAACTTGTGTTGCCATGTTGTGAGGTGCCATTTTCTAAGATTCTCGCACCTCACAGGTGGTGATAGAATAACTCAAACATCGTTGTGATACGCCCAGGAAATTCTACGGCGATGTGTGCTCCCCTTCCTGGTGCAGCTTGACAACCCCATTTTTCATCATGTTAATGCCCAGCCTCACACAACACTCTGGAACCTGGAGTCATTTCCAACAAAGTCAGCGTGTCACTTGTAAAGCAATTGTTGTGTCTAGATAGTAGTTCATCATAAGTATCGGCAAAACTTGGAAACACGTAAAACAATTAATGTAATTTTTCTGCACTTACTCTTTAAGCTCTGTGTACGGCGACTGTAAAAAAGAAACATTTTTTTTATATTGTATTTTAAACTCATCTAAATTCTGGATCTGTAATGATAAAATAACCTCAAAGTGTTTACATCAATATGGTAGACACGAATACAGCAATTAACTCTTATTCTTGAAAATTAAACTTTCAATGGCGTGACACGCTATTGTTATCGTGAATTCTCGTCGTGTAACTTCTCCTCGTACTTCTTCTTATTGTGTACTGTTAGAGAGTATTGTGTAGAGGTTAAAAGTTACTTCGTATAGTACACCATGTTTCATATCACGCGATCATTGCATGATAACATTTTCGTATTTCTTTAGTTTCCTTTCTTTTGGTAATTGGTTACGGTAGAACTTCCAACACAGGGAGAAACGATACTTTTCCAGTATGACACATTAAATAAATGCGATGTAAAGTTTCCCATCACTAAACTTTTTAATACCGAAGACAGATCTCGTCATAAATCACTAGTGACTAAATCCTACCACGAAAAGAATTTTTGCACAGGAACTGAATTCAAAAGTGTATCTTTTCAAAAATTAAGTTTTAATAAATATTGCATTTTCAGCCTTTCCTCGTGATTCAGGATTGTCTTCCAGACTGTCACTTAAAGCGCGGAAGTATATTTTAGACAAACTAAATACTTTCTTAAATTTTTTATCAGTAGTATACATGTTAAAAGGTCCCCTCCACAAAGGTAGGTTTTTATTTGCTTTTATTCATAGTGATAACGTATATAATAATTGCACTGCGCGTTAGCCTTTTACGCAAACGTAAACAGCAAAAGAATAAATTTAATGTTCGCGTCTAATAATGATACAGTTAACTACTAATGACAGAGGTGACTTCATATATTCTACTAATCTGCAGTAATAAAATAAATTCTTATCTTAGCAATTTATGATATTATATATATATATATAAATATGTGTGCAAAAAGTTGAATATTTTCGTATTAATATATAGTGATATTCCCTCCTAGACAAAAAGACACAATCTGTGTTTGGCTTCTGATGAGATTCAAAATAGGCATCATAATATGAATTCGAAATTTGATTGAACTTTCATTGCCTAGGTGTCTACGAAAATGGAACAAAAACCAAACACAATATAGAACGAGGTACAAAAACATAGTAAAAGGTGATAAAATAAATAATAACATGTATGAAACAACAGAAAATTATCCAGTTCAACAACGAACGACACAGAAACAACGAGTAAAGGTAAACTATAACAAGACGAAAATAGCCAAAACTACAAACGAAACACATCTGTAATTGGGTCATTAAAATTAATTGGTCCTATTATACGTATAATTTTGTCTGCAACTTTTTATTCCACATATGATTACCTGTGACTTATAATAACCAAAGCAACTACATTCTCGCAAAAACAATGCGGATGACATGAACAAAAATAGAAATGACAGCTATGAGTTATATCCTACACGGTATCTTAATAAATGCTGATAAATACAAACTGATCGGAATGCAATAAACACACAAATAAAAATCAGCAAAGCAAATTAAAGTAATTATCAAATTTATTAAAGTAATTAAATAAGGCAATATTTGAATACAGTACAGTATACAAAGTACATAATATTTTTTCTTTAAGTTCCACTGATTTTAATAAACGTCACTAAAAGGAAATTATTTTGGACATAATTTCATTAGGTTTTCTCGCCAGTATATTGTGCTTATAAGGATTTAGCCGACGCATACGCCTACGCCTAAGAATTATACATGTATTATATATATACATATATTTATAGAGAGAGAGTGAGAGAGGTCCTATTGTGTAAGTGTGTGTGTGCGCGCGCGTACGCACGTATGTTTGCACCCAATAAAAATAATTCCATTCATATTGCCATTCCTTTTTCGTCTATATTTCAGATCATTGAAGAAAGCTAATTATAGTTTTTACCTAGTTCTGCGTATCTCTTTCTGTCCTGTTTTGTGAAACATATGTCTCAAAATCTTTACTTCCGCACTTTGCATGCTTTTTGTGTCCTTCCTGTTTTATTGTCTGCATTTCAACTTCATACTTTACTGTCAGCATTTATTTTAATTTATGAAATATAGACTTGACATGGTTTTATTATATATTATGTCGGTTTTTATTTAAACAATATTTAATTTAAACCTTTCATTTTATTTTGGACATCTAATTCGCATTTAAATGAAATCTCGCTCCCTAAATAATTAAAGTTACTATCATTTTGCCACAAGTTTTAACCTTACTACATTATTTTCCTTAAAATGCTATTCATGTGGTTTTATTTTTGTGAGAGATCTACAGGTTCAATAAGTTCATCATATTCCTGGCTCTTTTTAATTTATTCTCATGTTATGCAATATCATGTGGTCATCGGTGTAGATCAATCTATTCAATTGAAGAACTCAATTTAACTCATTTATCTATTTCAGAATAATTTTGTTGATGTACGATATATATTGAATATCGTATATATCGGAAAGTTTAGGTAGTTTACTACATCCCTGTTAAAAAAAAAATTCATATTTTTTTCTTTTGAGTCTTTATTTACAGACAGAATTAAGTTATACACGATGTTTCGTACATGCCTTTTATAATCTCAATTATTCAGTTTTATTCCGTAAGAATATTTAGTGAAATCAGAAAATATTATACGAGCTTTGTTATTCAATAATATGTTTTCTTTCAGGTTAAAAGTGTTAATAATATAGCTCTACCCTTTCCGAAAGCCTGGTGATATTTTCTTAAATTACATGCAAAACGGTGTAGTGCATAACGATAAAACAGAAATAACACCCTAAAGAAAGTTAATGCACCACTTAAAACCCAAATTTAAGTAATAACAAGAAATAAAATGAGATTTAGCCAAAATACACTATTTTGTATGTCAAATCATGTCCAGAATTTTGCACTCAGTGCCAGTGAGGGTGAAATGAAATGAATATGAAGCAGCGGTGGAATGCAAGGGCAGGTAAAACGGGAGTAAACTGAGAAAAATCCGCCAGCCATGTTTCCCCCGTGGGAAATTTTTGGGAATCGAAGCTGACTCGTCTTAGTGACAGATGAACTACCTAACTACTACACCAGCGTGGCCCCCGGTAGTCAAATAATATGAAGTTTCAGGTTAATTATTTCCTTAACATACGAAAAGAAAGGACGAGAGAAACAATTTATCTGAGTTAACATCCAGGTTGAGTGAAGATTATCAGTAACTATCAGATATTGCAAAGATATTATTAAAATAATATTTTTATAGGTTACGGAAAATTGTGGAAGCAAATATAAAAACCGCTTCGTTCCCATGATGGAATGGATTTATTTATAAAATCACGTCCGCGCTATTCTTGTAAGATAGCTTCAATAAGACAATACACACAGAATGGGAATTTTGATGTATCTGCTAGAGAAAATAAAATCTTAAAATGTGATTTTTTTATTCGTGCCAATGCTCTGTTATCTTAGTTTAAATAAGATGCATACTCTTGTTTATGTATTTGCATTAAAATTTATTTAAGATTTCTGACACAAATGAGTTGGTAATAATGCACTGTTGTTAACTGTATAGAGCATTTACAAAAATATAAACGATAACTATGAGCGTCTTCAAATTACTGCACTAGACTGCACTCAGTGCGCACTGGCTGAGTGCCGCGTCATACAATTACTGGAATTCGCGCCGAGTGCAGTCGGTTTTCATCTTCCAATTAATGTTTTACACTGAACGCGTGCGCACTGAGTGCAATATTTCCTACACTGGCTTTGGAGTCAGTGCGGCTGTTTAAGTGCTATATAGGGGCGCCCGATGTTGTAAACCAGACAAAATTACTTGCTATTTTAGAAAGTTTAGAATCATCAGATGGCACTTCAGAAGAAGAGTAAGAAGAAATAATGGTGTCTCTTGCGAAATAAATGTTAGTAAGAATATACCAAAAATAGTGAGACATATTGATGATGTGGTTCATCAATACTCGGAAGATGGGGTTAGTTTCATCGCTCATGTTTACTACATCAACAACACTGTTTCCACTCAAAACGCCGCGACTTTCAATTTCCAGTGCAACAAAAAACCGCACTCGCTTCGGGCAGTCACATTATAATTGCACTTTTCTAGTTTTCGGGGTGCACTCAGTGAAGTCGAATGGAAGTAATTGGAAGATGTTTTATAATACACACATAGGCAAAGACGAAATCCACAATTTTGAATGACGGAATTTGTATTTAAATAACACCATAAAATCTTGACTCTACTTATAATGGTATCGAAAATGTTATTAAGCATTTTCGTTAAAATTTTATAGTAAAATCTCATAAGCAAAATTTAGTGAACTTATACTGATGTAATCACAATTTGATCAAGCTAATTTTTTTATACGTGGCGATGACTTTAATATTTTTACACTGCAAGAATATTACTTAGGAGGTAAAATATGTTAAGGGCTACAAGTCAGTACGCGTAATATTATATTAATTTTAATTTATTACTTGAGACTATTTGCGGCAGCCAAAACCGTTTTAGTGCTCTATATTTCAATGTTAAATTATTTTTCACAGACACTACACACGCCGCAAATAAGTAGGCTTGCACTCCAAAAAAATCGGTCGTTCATTTTTAGCCTACTTTGGCGAAGGAAAGATAGGTTTATGCAATTACCCGAATGTCTGTCTGGAATGTATGTCCGCCCCTAATAACTTTAAATTTCGACAACAGAATTCCACCAAACTACGTCCACATTAGTAATGACATCCTACTCTTATAGTTTTAGATCACGCCGGGTAACTTATTTTCAAAATTGCACTAACGACAAAGCAACCAATCGTGCTACTGGTCGTCAGGTGATTATTACATTAAAAAGTAATGCTTTTTAGAGATTGCTCGTGAACCGAGGCGACAACGACTATATCCGAGAAGAAACTGACCGCGCACTGCCAAACTGGTTGATTAGTTGCTTACAACCATTCACCGTGTGCGGACTGTGTGTGCCTGTTTTCAGCGTTGTGAATTGCAACCATCGCTGTCAAAGCTGAACAAAATTTAAATATCAGTTTTGTGTCGGAAGTAGAGAAGCACACATGCCTTTACAAATACAGTTTATAAGATTGTTTAAAATACTGTAGATGCCTGGAAGGAAATAGCGAAAAATATCTGGAGATACAGGTAAGAAAAAGTGTCACTATTTTAAATGTGTTAATATTTTAATTGTTTTCATTAATAAATAAGATTCATTTAAAAACACTGAAGTTTAGAAAATAATGAAAAATTTGGTTATTTGAAAAAAAAATATTTTTTCAGTTGGAAGCTTACATGTATAAAATACATGGAATCTTGCATTTATCGTCGTAAGAAACGAATCCTACTACGTTCAATTGTATGTGCGCAAATATAGCGAAAAAATATTTACGAACTGCTGTTTAAGCGATTTCTTAAAGAAAATCTCACTTAACGCAATAATTCCACCACAAAGGTAGAGAAACGCGAGGCTTCAAAAAATAAAATGAAATATATTCCCTAAAGTTTGTTCCGGAGACTCTTTCTGGGAAATCCAGCGTCTCTTTAATAGCCTGTTCAAGTTTCTCGGGAAGATGTTCTTCATTGACGTAGTCATTAAATTTGTAGTAGGTCGATAACTGTTTCTTTCT
The DNA here is from genome assembly GCA_002778355.1 of Clitarchus hookeri. Classification (NCBI taxonomy): domain Eukaryota; kingdom Metazoa; phylum Arthropoda; class Insecta; order Phasmatodea; family Phasmatidae; genus Clitarchus; species Clitarchus hookeri. The sequence continues at coordinate 106,827 of NQII01000026.1, read as the reverse complement.
CTCTTTCTGATGAAATTGTGAAGAATAAACACAGCACATATTATGTTGTTCACCGTTGTCACATTTTTACTTGGTATGGGAGTCTAAAGCACTGCAAATTTACTAACATCATTCAAATTGCACATTCGATGTTTCGCATCCCCTGCCGAGTCTGTAGTTAAACATTATTTTTCTATTGTTGAATCCTTTCCTTCGATAGGGCCGCAACATATTCTTTACAATCGGGAATGCTACGTTTGCAACAAAGCAAAACTAAAATATCCCTCATCTCTCGTCCATTCAAGTTGCTGATAACTTGGGAAATTAAGCTCATACCCTTCTCTCTGTAGCCAACGACCTATTCTTGATTCCTTGAACACGCCTCCATCACTATTTCGACCGGCATTCCCGACTTCTATGACTGTAACATGCATCTCAGCATCATAAGCTGCTACCAAAATAATTGAGTGGTATCCTTTATAGTTATAATTCGTTGAACCAGATTTGGGAATTTTTCGTATACGGACATGCTTCCCGTCAACGGCACCGATACAATTGAGACAAATCCAGAGTTCGTATAACGGTCAGCAATTCGAAGCCAGTCTTCAGTGGTTGGCACTTTCATGTAGAGTTAAGGCAGGGCTTCCCATATAGCTCTACAAATCCGTGTATTTGCTTCCAGTTGCCAAATATCTGAAAATAGTTACAGTTATTGTAATACTGCCAAATATTTTACAATCAAACGACCTATTAAAACATACGTAAAATTAAAGCGATAGGATAAAGAAAATATATGATGCATACTAATAATTTTGTGAATGAAAACGTTATTATTTCGTAATTGTATTTCTTCTTTTCAGTGCCTAACTGCAAGGAGCGGCGGAAGAATCTGAGAACTGTGTTTGTTTGGAAACTAAAGCAGCCTCCAGTAGATCATCCCGTACTACTTAAATGATGTGTTGCAGTTTATCGTACCTTACATTAAAGTTAAAAGTAATGACGATGTACCCAGTAATCTACCGTTACCTGGCACGAATGACACATGAATAATATTCAGCGGTAACTATGAAGAGAATGAAGAACGTTCGGAAGTGGAGGATGATCGCACAGACGAAATACAAGGTGATAAAGATGAGAACATCACTGCCAAGACCTCCGTGGCTACGAATACAAATACAGGAGAGACAGTAAAACTAAGAAAATAATAATTGCAATCAAAGTCGGATGGAAAAGGAGGCAACGAAAAAAAAAAGTAACATCAGCAATGTATGTTTTCATGGAGTAAGTCCAAGAAAAGAAAAGAAAAATTAATCAACAGCCTGACAGTGCTCGCAAAACTTTTTTATTGAGCTTGCTACCGGAAGTCGATACCATGACTGACAGTCAGTTTCACCAATTCCACCGGCAGGTTTTTTGATGCTATTGACTATGTTGACAGCCCTTCACGTACTGTTATACCAATTTCCTCAAATAGCTCGTCGACTTACAGTCAGAACTTCCGTAGAATGTTGGAAATACATCAATGTCGCAAATTGCAGAATATTCATGCTTCCAAAACTTCTATTAACATGCAGTATTAATCAATATTTGAACTCTCTTAGTTTCTAATGTATGTTCACGTGTATGAAATTATGAAATACATGTTGAATGACAGTTGTGACAACTGATTTTGTCTAGTATATTTTGATGGTGCCATAGCATGTTCCCGTTGTCTAGTTTTTACTTACAGAAGGTTCATTGAAATACCCAAAATCTTTGGTTTATATCATTAAAATACTTTTAAGTAGTACTTAAATTATATTTTAAACTTAGCAATATAAATTTGAAGCGTACAATAATTTGGAATGCACACTGCAACATTTTGTAATATGTATCTGTATCGCATTTCGTGACAGTTTGTACATCAACTGCAGCTTCAGCCATCAGAAAAAATCGTTTAAATATATCTTAATGACAGTTTTCTGTTATCAGTTCTGGAAGTATATTTATTTCCTATGTCACTTTTGGCCATGCAATGCAGTTCAGAATTACATTAGCTGTGTACGCCTGGTTTATTTCTGAATTTTTGGAAAATATTTCGTCAAATAACCACTAAACAAATTAGTGTAAAGATTGAAAAAGTGTTCCAGGTTAATCTTTTAAAATAAATGTTGTCTGCTCCACCGCGAATGCATTACAAAGATATTCATTACAGTGCCCAGGTAACATCTAGTACAATGATCAATGACAACCTAATTACCTTAATGTACGTCTCTGTTGTTGGTATCCTTCTTTGAAATAAGTGGCCCTAAAAGCCCCTCAAGCACACGAAAACTTCCCCTGTTCATCGTGTACGTTTGTTTGAACTTTACAGGGTGCTTAAATTCACTTGCCATGTTGTACTTACTGCCTCTTCTGCAGTTTCTTTTAAATACGGATTTACTCAAAACTGTTTACTATCTTGTTTAGACTTTTTAGGTACAGATACCCAATAAAGACATACTCTTCAAGACATATTTGCAACTAAACCAAAATACATTTCCTTGGTTAATGAGAAAGCATGCGACCAATCGTACGCGATTGGTCGTCTGTATCCAGTCGTCTAGTTTTCATTTCCTCGGTGGACGAACGGTCTAAACAGCTAGTCCTAAATTCGGATTGTTTTTATAATCACGAAGTATGCACTCATACCAATTTTGATATTATCATCTCAGTTGTGGACGACATACACTTTTAAGTCTTTATACTAGCTCAGTTCATCAGGCAGAAAATTTTATCAGACACAGAAACAAAACAGATTTATTTTTCGTTTACTTTAAATATTTAATAAAGATAGTGCTTATAACTCCATTCTTACTATTTCGTCATTAGTAATTATATATTCCTAGCTGGACAGTTTACAAAGACTATACACATTACTTCAACTAAGTTGGTATAGTGAACGTTATAATATTTGGTACTTGATCTAAAATTTTCCAAGCTCAGTTTTTCGAAGTAGCTTTTAATGGGAGTCACGCCGGTATTCAAGAGTAAGTTCAGAATGAACTTAACACCAAACTAGTGTCAAACGTTGTTTACGTAATTTTTGTGTATTAAAATATTTATTCTTTCGAAGATATTGGTCAGATGGCAATTATTCCAGTTATCAATCATAAGTGCCTAATTCCTGAAATTATTTGAATTTGTTTTACGCGTTTATCAGAATAGCTGCCTGATCGAGTTAGTGTTTCTGTAATTACACCTCATTACCACAGTAGGCCTGCTCGTAATCAACGATAATAATTCGGTAGTAATCTACAAATGCAATGGGCTTTACTTTTTGAATTTGTAAACGCATTGCACTTGTTGCAAAAGCCCTTTCGGTGTAACACACAGAAAACTCTCATATGATTCAAGTTCAACTAAAAATAGAGATAAAATCGAATAATATTTCTTTCAAAACAGTATATAATCGGTAACAATAATTTAAATCACGAACGTATCTAGAATTATAATAAATGTCGTGCCTCCTTTTGAATATTCAGCCCGGTGTGAGAGTATCTCCAAGGCAGACCATTACAACCCCCTATCCTGGCTGTTCCACCCCCGCGGGGCACTACGCCATCGTTACCTTGTCCCAATTGTTTATGTTCGTTGCGTTCCCGGGAACAGATTGGTACTAGGCACGAGCCCCATTGCAAGACACACGACCGAATTAGCGTAAGTAGCTCTTCCGGCATGAGGGAGGGACGCCCGCTGCGAACCACCCCCCTAACCAGTGGAAGGTTCTCGATAACCAATCTAGATCGAGGTATACGATTCCTCCTGGGAAGTCATTACCAGGTCGAGCAAATTGTACCAACTAAGGAGCGCCCTCGTAACGTGCATGCTACCGTTGATGGGAAACCTTCACGGTACCAGCTTTCGCTGTGATAGGTTCTAGTGTTGAATCCATGAGAATTGTGGATATTGTGGTGATGATCAGATAACTAACTATTTCTGGTTTACTCATTTCAATTTCTGATCACGGATGGTCTCCAGGCATTCAGAGTCGAAAATTTTACATGAACTTGAGTATGTCTTGGAGTGCTTAATACATTCAATGAAAACTTAATATCAATACAAAATAGTGAATATTCAACTTTGTTGTTGGAATTTTGGTAAAATGTGAGAGTAGACGAAAACGGTGAAGAAGAATAGGTATATTAAGGGGGGGGAGGGAATTACGCTCCTTTCAACATTAATTTGTGCCAAATCACATTACTGACTTGTCTAATATCCGTTTAATAGAGTCATTCTGAGAATTTTATGATTCATTAAAAAGTCTAAGGAAAAATATTAATAAAAATGAGATCGTATTAATAATATTTATTATATTTGAAGCAATCATTCGCCAATGAAGTAGGACAAGTCCATCAGCTCAATCATATTCACAAATTTTGAGTGAATGTATTTAAAGTCTCATATACTGGCTACGACACGCTGTTATCAAACAGTCTCCGTATTAGACTAGCAGTAAAAGCCAAACACAAAAAAAAAATCCCAGTTACTCTAAGGAAATTACAAAAATGTATTTTAAATTAAAAATCTCCTAGAATGTTACGGAATGCCTTAAATTGTTTCTTCAGACAATACTTTCCTACGATAGAGTTAGTTAGACGTTGATTTTCGAAAGACTCGATAGGTGTACGTGTATATAACTAATATTTGTACGTAGATTGCGCATGTACGTATGTATACTTGTGTACATGTTTATATTTATATGCATATTTACATGCATTGAAGATCTTTCTCAATTACATTAATAATACAAATTTTATATTTTCTTATTTGTCACGATTCGTTATGAAAAATAACAAAAAATGTATTCCAATCAGAAAATAATGCGTGAAAGTTTGTTTGTTATATTACATATACACTGTGAGGTAACGACTATTACAACAATTTTATCACATTTTATTTTATTTAATGAAATAAACATTTTTTGCTTCCAATTTTTGCTTCCAATCTTTCAATTTTTACTTTGTAATTTTATTAATACAATTTTTTTTTTTCAATCTGTAAAGTGGTTTTACAATAAATTGGATGTTTCAGAGCACAAGTAAGTGAAGTCCATTACAATCACTTGTAAGATTCATGATGGTAATAATTATGACAGAAATTTAAATACAGGCAATGTTTCGTTTCAGATTCAAACTATTAATAAAGTTGTAAATGTAATGTTCCTTAAAAAAAATTAATAATGTTTTACTTAATGCATATGTTTGTCAATAACATAACTAAAAGCACTTGATTAAGATGTGCACCGAATTCCTCCAGTTAAATAACTGGTATTTATAATGCAGTCTTTTGGCATTTTATTTTGTGAAATAATAGTTTACTATTATTACATAATACAAATGAGAACCAAATATTAAAGCAATTATTAATAATAAAGAAAATATTTTATATCTAACTCCCAATGCTTAGTACAGGTCTTCAAACATGACATCATAAACAACAATAAATTATGGTAGTGTAATAAATTATAAAGTAAAACTGCAAATACCATGACCCAATGGGAATTTGAACACCTTTAACCCAAAACTGGTTAGTGTTCGACGTGTTTAAAAGTTAATTTTTTAATGAATAAGAAAATACGAAAGGAAAGTACTTATTTCATCTTGAAGTATGCTTATCAACAATATATATATAGCTCTGCATCATTGTGTGTATAACTCAAAGAAGCCCGTGGTTATTTGTTTCATGTAAATAATTTAGTTTCTTTAAGTGAAATATTTTTGTTATTATTTAATGTTCCATAAACGACCATTGGTTATTAAGAAAAAAGTTTCCGAGGAAAATATAACCCCGTTCTACGTCTTCAGGATGAAATTTGTTTGGTCGAAATATTAAATAACGAATTGTTTCTTCCATAACCGTTTAAGACTTCCGAATAGCCGCTTTTTTTATGAACGTGTAGGTCAGGAAGTTACATACCATCTCCTTGGTATATGTGCGTCTATACCGGTTGTTGACGTGTCCTTTCCCGCCGTAATTATTTGTCAGATGATTCGCCGATATCCAAAAACCTTAGTAGTGTAGGTATGCCGGTTTTTGCGCAGGTTTTCAGGTGGATGATTCAGGATTCTTCCGAAATCAATTATTTGACCAAAAAATAACTTTTTTCACCAAAAAATTTCAAAAAAATTGAAAAATTATGAAATCGGACCCGAAGCTTTTCGAAGCAAGAGCCTAAAAGTTATCAGGCGAGAAAGAGGATTCGAGGCTCTTAGCGGAATGAGCCACTTGGCCTCAGATCAGTAAAAGAGGATTCGAGACTCTGAATCAGGTCCAGTAGACCAAGGAAGATCAGAGAACCTGGCCCCTCTCCCCCAACCACTATTCTTAACCCACCCACATCCACCGCTTCCCCTCATTAAACCCTTCTTCACTCTCACTTCACCCCCTTTCCAACCCCAACCACCACCCCCTAACGATCGTTATAAAAATAGCTAAAAAAATGTTAAATATTCTTAAAGATCGCGTATCATATAACATAAGACCCCCTTCCCTTGCTCGCCCCTCCCCCTAACCATTAACACCTACGCCTACCTACCCACCTTCCGATCATAAAAAAATCAAGAAAAATCACAAAAAATAGAAAAATTTATTCTTAGAATCGAAGAGCATATAATATTAACCTCACACCCATTCTGCCACCCTCACCTCCCTCCTCTTCGACCACCACCTATTGCAATTATTATAAAAATCTTCAAAGTTCGAAAAAAAAAAATTATAAAAATCGAGGAACATATAACATTAACCTCACACTCATCCCACCACCCTAAACAACTACCCACACCCACCCCTGGCCATTACTATAAATAATGGGGAAAAACAAGAAAGATTCTACGAATCGAAAAACATATAACATTAACCTTACACTCATCCCACCACCCTCACTTCACTCCTTCTCCACCCTCATCACCTAGCAATTATCATAAAATCGAAAAAATAGCTAAATAAATTCTAAAACTCGAGGAACATATAATTTTATCCACCCTCCCACCTTCCGGACAACTCCTTCGCCATAACCATCGACCTCTACGTCTACTACCCACCTTTCCATAAAAAATCGAAAAAAAATTGCAAAAAATTAATTTAAAAAATCAAGGAAGATCTTAATATGATGACACCCGACCACCATGTTGGTGGTTGATGACCTTGACCTCAATGACCTTGACAACAAAAAATCCAGAAAAATCGAAATAAACTAATAAAAGATTAGGAACTTATTACATCCCTGACTGCGACACCCATGTTGGATGCTGGTAGCCTTGTCATTGACCCCAATTATTTTTAACTCAAAAATGAGGAAAAAATATTTAAAAATCCAATAAATTAAAAAATATCGTCGGACATATTATGTGACTGGCTCCGGCACCCATGTTGAATGTTGGCGGCTGTAAACTTGGCACCATTGATATTCAACTCGAAAAATCAAGAAACAAATCATGAAAATTTTTTTAAATTATAAGAAACTGTCGAAAAAATAAATTACACGCCTATTACAACAAACCAAGTTGGATGTGTGCAACACTGAGGGTTCCGTTCTCGTTAAGATGGCAGAGCACACCCACTCCCTAGTACGACAATCAGCAGCCAACTGAACCCCCACCTCTATATATTTCATTGGATATATAGCCAACCAATCTTCCGACCCAAAAAGTGAATTATTGACTTTACATAACACACATACCTTCCACCCCCACCCATGCCCCAGACCATCACACATCTCGTCGCTCCACTTCCCTTGCCATTTACTAACCATAGCTCAGCTGCCATCAACATTCACGCAAGCCACCAACCTACCACCCGACTCTAGCACCCCACAATAACTCACCGTAGTTCGTCCCCTCACCATCCACGTCTCATAGGTCTCTCATTCTTTTATTAGCATTAACTTTCTCATCATAATCTCCTGACTAATCAGTACCCACCTATGCAGCAAGAGGTATTGACGACAGCACTTGTTGGCTCTCAAAAGACGAATCCTTGCAGTACTTTATGTGGTTATTCGAAGTATCACCTTAGATAAACTGCATTGTCGCAATGCTTCATCGTGTGAGTTCCCTCGTCGTCTGCGAACATTTTATGTAGTGTATTAACAGGAGATAACGAAGTCAACACATGCTGTCTCGAGTCAAGCAAAGGCACGATACCTTTATACACACTAGTGTGTATCTTTAAAATATACCTTCTACCAAATGTTCTATCACAGTTGGTACATGATAGTGATTTGGAAGTCGGTCCTTTTAAACATTAACTTTTTCATGCCGACGAGCATGGCAGCTTTTGCTGAAGATCTTGTCACAGTAGCAACACTGTTTTCCGCGTAGTTTCCCAGCAGAGGTAGAAGGAACTCCATAAAGGTAAGCTCTACAGTAGGCTTCGTACAATCATTGGCGTGTGCCACATTTACAAAAAAAAACCGCAGTCCTGTCCACAGTGGCAACATGTGTAGCTACTTTTCCTAGCTATTGCACTATATATATACTTACAAACATATTTCATCAGTGATATTTAAGCATTTTTATGCCTCCATTCTTTGAGACATTTTATCCAGTTCCTTGATCAATCACCATGCAGTTATACCTTCAAGTTTCTTTCATACAAGTTCTTCGCTCAGCTTTAACCCACGGTCACACTTAAAGCAGACAACTGATTACTGCCAGACCGACCCCTCACAAGACTGACCCATAAATGACCCCTAATGACCTCTAATTGACACATAATGACCATTAAATGACACATCATGACCCCTAAATTATCCTTCCTGCTACGCAAATGACCTCTAAATGACCCTTAAAAGACTCCTGACTGGGGAGCGATTGTGGAGCTCATTGAAGTTCTGATTGATGAAAATATTGCGAAAGATTGAAGGAAATATTGCGAAATATTGATGGAAAGATTGCGATATTGATGGAAAGATTGATGGGAAGATTGATGGAAAGACTACTCTTACAAACTGACTCCTGCATGTGATGTCTGAATGCCTGCATGCGATTTGCCAGCTGTAATCGTGTGGCAACTCGGTGATTTGCTGGTCGATGTCCGCACAATATTTAAAATGCGCAGAATTAAAATAAAATGAAATAAAAAGTATTGTATAAAGTGCCATTGTCCTGTATGTATAAATATAAAATTAAATTAAATAAGTAATTTTTTTAATTGGAGAACTTAAAATGTTTTCATGAATAATATCGATTTGATAAATTATGCAGTTAGTCAAAGTCCAGCATCATGCATGTAGGTATGGCGATGAACACCCCATATATATAGTGTTTGGTTGTTTCCTAAATATATCATGTATCGCAAACTTCTTATACTTCTGTTAACATAAAGATATCTATTTTTTGGTAAAATTTAACTTTGACTTATATTTTATTTATTAATTATAACATTTCATTTGTAATTAATTCGAATAAAAACAGGGAGGATAAAATACGTGTGTTGGTAATGCCTAGTAAGAAATCGTTCTTATGCACAATAATATCATTACACTTAGCGCGCACGAATGCAGTGCATTGTCCTTTTGGTGTAATTTTCTCGACTCAATTGAGATTTGTTTGCGTAAGGTGGATGGATATTATGTAAGTATAACTGTAGCAGGACTTCAGAAAAGTTGGAAGTAACCGTGAATGGACTAAACAAAATTGTCATAAAATTACGATGTTGCATATTAAAAAATTATACATACATTTTGGAACGCTGTAAACCATTTAGCTAAATTAGAATGCTTGAAAAATCAAATAATAAGTCCATTTTTAATTAACGTTTAATCGTACTTACATTCTGGGTGTTTCAGAAAGCGCGTTAAAAAACCATCAAGCAAGACCTTCATAAAAGTTGTTCTGGCTATATAGGAAATAAGAAATAATGTTTACAAATATATTTGATGATTAATTTTGTGCACATCTATTTCAGTATTTCAGTTTTCCATTTTTATGATTCATATTATTGTATAAAAAATCTGTTATTAATTTTTTACATAAGTGCCAATGATTTTCACATACAAGAACAGTAATTTTCATGAGAACCCTACTTAACGAAGGTTTTTTTGCAAAATGCGCTTTCTCAAGCATCCAGAGAGGAAATACACTTGAAATTTAGGAGTAACGTTTTTAAGCATTGTAGTATTTTTTAAACGAGGAGCACTTCAGTGTCTTAGGCGAGAGAAGTGGCCAGTAAGGCAGGAGCCCAGAAGGGACCATTTGTGTAACAAATAGGAGGAGGGCAGGGTATATTCTGCTCCTTCCTAAATTTAGTAATGGGCACCATAATGAGAGTAAATGGGCACACAAACTGTTTTTGTTTACAGAATTACGTTGATGTTTACAATCTCTGACGCTTGTCTTTGCAGTGATGTAACTTACTTAATACGGAAATCCTTATCTTCAATTAAAATTTTTTTTTTTCAATAACTTCTGTTGAAAATTGAGTATAATGTACTCCTGGTACTTGGGCACTATACATCTTCGCTTTTGGATTATAGACTTTTTCCTATCTTTTATGCAACATGTAATTTATGTTTTGACTGCACAGGCATGAAATTTTGAAAAGTATGAGAGAATAAACAGAATGTTATGAGGGGTGTGGCAAAGTGCTGGCTGGTCCCGTCCTAAGTTTGATAAGTGGTTTGTGAAAGGAGCAGGTCGCGTGCGAGGCGCGTCGAGGGAGCACGCGGTCGGCAGGGGCTTACCTGGCAAGCGGCGTAGAAACGTGGTCGCAGTGCAGGTGCCGAACACCGACTGGCTCGTCGAACCGCGGGATCCGCGAGGGCGCACCAGGAGAGCCGCGCATGCGCGCAGCCAGTCGTGTACGCCCCGCCTCCTTCACCACGTCTTAGGTACCATACGCCCGCTCGACGAAGGAAGCACCTGCTGGCAACAAACTGTACTACAGAATGCTGTTAAAAAAAATATTATTTTTTTTGCTTGTACTATATACTGTTCAAATTTATATACGGTACTTACGAGTACTAGTTCCTTGCATAAAGAATTTCAGACAACATATTTTACGCATAATGAAATTTCAAAACCATATGCTCAGTGTCTTAAGGAAACACAGATAATAAAAACTAACTTTCTTACCGAAATGAGATAATTTGCATTTAAATAAATACCATTAAGTTACATCAAGAAATATTGAAAATCACGTTTTTAAAAATTATTGCTTAAAATGAAGAAATATTTGCATATTTTAATAGTAGCAGCCCATGATTTTATGTAAAGTAAAATTTTCTACGCATAGGCTAACTTAAAGTGAAATAAGACATGACCTTTTAGCCACCCTAGAAAATGTTCTGTAAAAAATTTTGTTTCTTCTATTTGTACACCCCAAAAACACAAAAACACAAAAATTATGATTTAGAGATGCCAAAAATAATGCAATAAGCATGCGATCTCAATTTTTTATGCGAGTAAATAGTACCTTCAAATAATGTCTACAGTTTCAAAAGTATTTAGTAGGTACAAATTGAAATGATGACATTTTTTGTGATTGGCATTCTTAAGGCAAAAGGAGAGTTGCTTTCACTAGACCAGTTTACTCGACTGTACAACATGCAGAACTCACTAAAATGCAGTACACACATTAAAGGTTTTTCACGCTTAATTGAGCACTTTTGAAATCAAAATATGAGAAATGTCAGTGCCTGCGTGTATTTTAACGGGCACACTGACTGACACGCGCCCAGTTAAGTTGGTAACGACAGAGGGAAAGCAGTTCCGTGTCTTAGCGTTGAATTAAAAGTGTTGGGTAGTCATTTGTAAATAATGAAATAATTCCTTTTGCTTTCGATGAAATGATTCCTTTTGCTAACTCAAGTGGGAAATATAAGGGGACACTTTCTACCTAAACTGAGTATTAAGACATATACACTGAAGAGCCAAAAAAAACTGGTATAGGGGTGTGTATGTAAATAACAGAGGTATGGAACCAATCAGAGTAACGCGATGCGGTTTGCAGCTAGATCGGTTACTGCTGCTACAATGGCAGGTTATCAAGATTTAAGTGAGTTTGAACGTGGTGTTATAGTCGGTGCACGAGAGATGGGACATAGCATCTCCGAAGTAGCGATAAGATTTGGATGTACGCGTACGACCATTTCACGAGTGTACCATGAATATTGGGAATGCGGAAAAACATCACATCTTCGACATTGCTGCGGCCGGAAAAAGATCGTGATAGAACGGGACAAACGACGACTGACGAGAATCATTAAACGTGATAGACGTGCAACCCTTTCTCAAATTGGCGCAGATTGGATTTGTGGACTGCCCTGCAGGATTCATGGTGTGTACTGCCTCCTGCATACCTTCAGACATTAGTCGAGTCCATGCCACGTCGTCTTGCGGCACTTCTGCGTACTCGGGGGGCCCTACACGATATTAGGCAGGTGTAACAGTTTTTTTGGCTCTTCAGTGTCTTTGAAAATCGAGTTTTTAAACAATGTTTATGTGAAATATCGTAAACGAGGTGAAATAAAATTACAATTATTCGAACGTTGTTTTATGTAATCGTGATCTTCAACCTTAGAGCGAACTCTCATTAATACCACCCATCGTAATGAAAATAACATGGTTGGCTGAGTTATGAATGTTTGATGCGGGTTTATAGAACAGCATGACATAATTAGCAAAAATTTCCCTTTTTTGGAACTGCCCAGTACTCGCCATTTTCTTGCAAAAAAAAAACTAAACTTTTGGAGGCAGCGTCGCAGTTACAGACGCGTAGGCAATACCAATACTTCCTGGAAGGAATCACAAAACGGAGAAACAAACAGGTAGCTTCAGTATTGTAAGTTTATGAATGTATTTTACATGTTGTTTACAGTAAGTGTTCAAATATCCAACTTTATATGACATCCTAAAATAAAATATTTTCTATTAAAATTTCGAAATTGATAGCAGTTATTTACAAATGTTATGTAATCATTTGTTATTAAATGAACGTAATTGTATAGTTGATATAATAATTTGTGATTACTTATAATTTATTCAAAAAATAATATCCAATAAATTATTCATTACCATTAGTGCTTGCATTTTGTTTACTCTCCCTTCCAACTACAACAGTATCGCGCACTCTGCTCTTAACTCGGTTCTTATCCAACCGCTCAATTTATACAATTTACACATTATAATACGTTTTTTTTTTTTATAATCTGCTACTCTTACTTTGGTAACATTTTGGATGAGTTGATGAGTAACTGTAGAAAAATAACTGAAAAAAAAAAAACAAGCTGGCCGAATGTTAATTTTTTTTTGTGGCTGAGTTATAAAATTTTAAACTTAACTCATTAAAATCCTCAAAATGGTCTCCCGAGGGAAAATCCGTTGTGCAGGCTATTTTCTAAGATGGTGGCGTGTTCCCCATGTGGGATTTTTTTGTGATTTTAGTATGTGGTTCTGAACACATTCACCAAATTTCGACTTGCTAAGTTAAATTTCCTCACTTCAGCTTAATATTCCCTATACTAAGTTTAGAATAATGGATTACCGATATGATAGCCGATTGTGCTAATACGCCACATAAAGTCTTCAAAGAAGATGAGGAGACTACAGGCTGTACAAGCAAAGAACATCACGAGGTCCAGTCGGTTTGTGGGAAATACACACTTGCTAAATTGACGTGTTAAATAGACGAGGTTCAAAAAAATAATGTAGCGCCAGTTGCCGTGGTGACTAATGTTGCCAACAAGACTCCAGCTGCAAACGAAAGGAAAATCGGTTAGGTCTTCGCTGACAAAGAATCAAAGAATAACGATTTTGAAGACAGATCTGATGATGAAGATGGTGAATATTGCGGCGTTTTTCCCAACGTTCTCACGATTTCTCCAACGAGTTTCATGCGACAAGTGGTGTGAAGAAGGCAGGATAGTGTGACAACACTGACTATATTTATGGTGAAGACCCAAACGAGATTGTTTATAGATTCATACTTTTAACTGCTTTGCAACAAAGTGAAGATTTATTGCACATTATTTTTGCATTTTTAGTTATAAGTGACTTGGAAGACAGTAGATATATGAAATGAGACTAATAGGTGCTGTCCATGATCTGCAAACATCCGATGTAAAGATCCAGTGTCTGAAATAAAGGAAGAAACAAAAATTTATGTATATTTATATAATCGTGGGTTTTATTTTTTATGCAACACCTACTACTTTTCTAAAATACTCATTACTCAGTGGTGTATACATTTGTTTGCGAGATTACTTTTAGATAAATTTTCTACCAGTAAGTGCACAAAGAAGGCTGTGGATCAATCCAAGGAATAAAGTAAATGTTTTTTTTTTTCTATATTTCCTTGTAGAGTTTTTTAATGCTTTATTTTAAAATTTATTTTTAAAGCTTTGTTTCGAAGTTTTTTTAGGTTTCATTTTGTTGTTTCGTTATGAGGTTTCGTTTGATGTTTATTTTTAAGGTTTCTTTTTGAGGTTTCGTTTTCAAGTTTTTTTAATCTTTATTTGGAGGTTTTATTTGCAATTTTTTTAAGGTTTAATTTTGAGGTTTAATATTGTCGTTTCAGTTTGAGTCCTCATTTTGAAGTTATTATATACCTAATTGTTATGGATACCTTTTATGGTCTGATTAATCTTGATGGTCGCGCTTGTGGGTAGTCTTGGTTATCTTGGTTGTAGGTGTTTTTGGTTAACTGTTTTGGTCGGTGTTGATTATTGGTTGGTGTGGTCATTCTTGTTTGTTAACTGTATACGTTTGTTGGGATTTGTAGTGTTTTCGCGATAAATGTGATTTTTTTGCCACATTTTATATGGTTAATATAAATTATGTTAAACTATTTTCACTGTACTTATTTGTAATGGTATGCTAGTTTGGTCAATATTTAACGGTAAATGGTTTAACAGTGTGTTTAGGTATGCTATACTAGGTTGGTTGATATTTAACAGTGAATGGATTTAACAGAATGTTAAGGCAACTATTAAAGCACATTTCCCCTAACGCAGCATATCAGTGTTTGAAAAGTTACCTATGATTTTAGTTTGGTCGCTCTATCGCCATTGATTCGAAAATATTGGTCAACTATGATCATAAAGGGTGGAGATATATCGAGCTGATTCAGATTATGTTTACGAACTGTATCGCTGACAATGTAAACAGCCCGACTGTAGACGGCGATGGTATCACCAAATAGGAATTTGGGATGTGTGGCGTCCGCAGGCACGCCATTAAAGGAAAACACGATATTTATATTTATACTCCAATAGACCACTGGTTCGAGTAGGTATTTGAAACTTCGGCAAATTTTTACTTTGTTGCGAAAATATTTATGTGTAATTACGAACATTACCATAGTAAAATTCATACTGTGATGAACACAATATAACTTACCAGAATGATAACTACAAAGGTCAGGGAAGAGAGAGAGAGCGATATGTCACCGGTCACACCAGACGATGAACTGTGACTTTGGACACATTAATTATCGGCAGATTTTGAAATATCATGTGACCAACAGCAAATCATGTGCTAATAAAGGTGACATTAAAATTAAATATTTTGCCCATCAACACACCACACCATAGCGGACAACGATGGAAATACAAGCAACCAGAGAACTCTAGCGCGAAATGACGTAAACTCTAGCCAGTGTGCCATAAATTGAGGTATGATATTGAGGAATTAAATGGAATTATAAAACTGAGGAATGAATATAGTATTGATGCTTTAAGCCATTTACTACATGAAATTTTACCATGAATAAAAAAAAATCTCTCTCA
Organism: Clitarchus hookeri; assembly: GCA_002778355.1. Taxonomy (NCBI): domain Eukaryota; kingdom Metazoa; phylum Arthropoda; class Insecta; order Phasmatodea; family Phasmatidae; genus Clitarchus; species Clitarchus hookeri. Next base: position 91,103 of record NQII01000026.1, on the reverse strand, counting down.
AACTAAAATGAAAGTTTTCCTATTTGGCATACCCCAATGTCCACAAACCAGTACGGCCGCCGGTTCCCACGTATTTATGGGTACGTGTATGGGGTTAGTGGACGTAACCGCTGCGCTTCCCTCAGGTAGTTCAGCAATCCCGAGACGAGTCGAAGCCTTAACTCCGGTGAAGAAGCGATCCTCAGTAAGTGGCTCTCAGCCACAGCCGCAGCCACAACAACACAGTCCCATTTAAAATGCATTGCACCTGTAGCCCCATGTACACACTACTATTGGTGATTTACCATTGTGAGCGAATAACAAACGCAATGGTCACAATATCGATACTGATCGTTATACACTAGATGATGCTTTTGCTACAGTTGCCACAGTTGCCATGTTAGATGTGGGGTGATTCAGCGAAGTTTATTCATCGGGTGCATATTAGTTACAAATGGATTCGTTTGTAACGCTGTGAATTTATGTTTCACTACTCGTTACACAAAGTAAATAATTTCACATGTATCTTGCTTTCAGAACTATAACTAATCAAACTCTTCTGATTTTTATGTACAACATTCGTACAGCAATTAACTAATTCGGTACAATATTTGTGACTACATATAAAGCAGTTTGTATTTAATAAGATGTTAGTGCTGCTTACTGTATACTACCACGCCTATTTTAACGTTTGCCTGAATACAAATAACGTAATAAGCTCTCTATACGAACGATGCTCAAGCAAATTCACGCCACAGTGTTATCTTCCATGTACGTCGGTGACATATTTTGTAATGTGATTTTAACCAAGTTATTGGTTTTATTTAGTTGTGTTTATTGAAAACCACAAACAGTAAAACATACTATTCATGTAACTTAACCAAGAGAATTTAAATATCAACATTTAATTTTTTTTCCTTTTGCATATTTGTAAAGTATTTTGAGCACGCAAGCACGCAATATAAAGAAAACATGTCTGTAAATTGAAAGTTGTGTATCAGATATAAGTTTCTGAGTGCAGCATATAGCCCCTATCAAACTTGAGGAAACACAATAGGATATAAACCGAATAGGTATAAAAATACACCAGCGTGGGAAACTTTAAAAAGTGTTTCTAATCATGAATGAAATACCAAATACTTGGAATTGTAATTTTACTGATTACTTTTGTTTTAAGTAATTTTAAATTGTAATTAGTTTCAATTTTCCTCAAGTAATTGTACTATGAGAATTTTTGGGATGAAACACAGTCCATTAAATGATCAAAATAATCTTTACGTGCTCTTACTGTAATAGCGTACCGAGTGAATTCACCCTGATAGTGGTAAAGGTTTTTTTTCGAATGGCATTTGTATTTATTAATTTTATAACGTGAGTAATAATATTCTATTTCAATTAATGTCCTAATATTTTGGGGCTACTGTTTATTTTAGCTTTATTTATAATTAAATTATGTTTATGAACATTATATTATTTTATAATTTGTCATAAAACGAATTAATATATAAATTTATATTTATTTATATTATTTTGCAATTGCTGTTGGAGAAGCTTTTAAATGAGGCAATATAGTGCATGACAGAGTTTTTGGTTACCCCATAGTGACCAAGTTAAACGCCAGAAGATTTAAACTTTTATTTAGACAATCAAGAAAGCCCAATAAGAAATTTTTATTTAACCATTTATAAAATCTAAGTGACGTCAAGGCCACTAACCATTTAAACATATCCACCCATTAAAGCAAACAGGTCATGCATACAGGTGGCTACATAGGTTTTATAGGTTTAGGGTACGTGTTTCAAGTATAAAATCATTAATTTTCGACCGTGTTATTTTTTTAAATTGTATTTTTGTATCCAAATTTTGTGTGGTTAATGGTGCGAAGAGTCAAGCTTTATTACATTCATTCCTCTGCACCTACGACACCTTCAGCAATTATTAATTTAAGTCTATTTCTATTAAAATTAATTAAAAGTTCTTCTTATAGTGATATAGTACTAGAATGAAAAATACATAAAGTGAATGAATAAATAGATACGATATTTAAACACATATATCCTGCAAGTGTGTGTAACATGGCCCACTTATTTCACTTTTACAGTTGATTCTATGTTACATGTCATTCATACCATTGTACATTGCTCATTTTATGGCACACTCACTATTGTTTCCGTCATTGCGCGCTAGAAGGCGCTGGTAACTCGTATTTTGCTATTGTCTGCTAGAGTGTGCTGATGAGACAAATATTTAATTATTACGTCATATTGCTCGTCCGTGATTGGCTGTTTGCCACGTAATGTCTCGGATTCACCAGATATGTAACGGTCCAGTAGATAACAGCGATATAGTTGAGGATACCGCCGATGGTACTGCAAATGACAACGCCGATGACGTAGGCAGCACAGCTGGAACCAGCGATGGTACAGCCGAAGACGACATCGGGATGTTGGTCGCAGGCACACCATTAAATGCATGCTTCATCCTGATTTTTGCAGGACAAATAAAGAAAATACAGAATTAATAGATAAAATATTTTGTTTGGGTTTTTCTCAATAAATTAACTACACAAGTAGTTACATGTCGCAGGCAAGGAGATAAATTGTACTTGTAAAAATAATTACAAAGAACTGTTGAAGTTGTGTTATTTTTAAGTTGTAAGGTTAGGACACTATAGAGACTAGGTATAATCGTTCACCTTTTTTGGTCATCCTGGCGTTCGTTCACATCAGTGCGAATATAGTAGCGCAGCTTCTTATTCTTTCCGACTTTTCCAATGTTTGTTTCAAACTAAGGATCCACAAAAAGAGTGTAGTTTTAAAATGAGTTTTTTCAGTTGTTATCTGGTTGGAAACTGGTGTTTGAATTTAAATCAAACCTCTTATTCGTTAATTTACCCAGAATGGAAGTTCACTACTAAAATTCGCCATTCTTGGCAATCCCTCGGGAATAAATCGCAAATGATATTGACAAGCGACCTTGACTAAACAAATATACCATCTTTCCTCTGTAAATTGGGCAAATAATGTCTTCCCCTTAAAATATCTAGGAATAAATACCATTATTGGAGGGGTTCTTTTCTGGATCTTAATTTGCATTCTCTCTTACCAATCATAACTATTTATCACAACAATAAAATGTTAATTAATGACAATATTGTCACAAAAATTCCATACGATAAAAAAAAATTATGAAAAGCGACGTAATGGACTGTTGTTCCCGCTGATTTTCTTAAAAGCGTGCCTAAAAAAAAATTCTTGAATCTGCTTGCAATCTCACTGTCCCGTGTACTTACTTATACGATACATTACCCTATATTTCTATAAACTTAAAATAAACACTGTAAATATTAATATTCAAAAGCATCATATAAGTACAAACATAATTTTTTTTATATTCATAAGTGAAATAAAGAACAATCGATGAAACGTGTAAAAAGTGCTGGTACAAGATCTTTGAATAGGCTACCCCAAACCACAAAATCTATTAATCAGTGCCCAACTTTTAAAAACAAACTATTTGGATCCCTTTGAAATAAATGTTTTAATGATGTAAATTGACTTTCTTCCCCATAGTTCTATTTATATCGATTTTTAAGGGTGCTGTATATCAAACCTGCAGCAACAATTTAGATAGAGAGTCAATGTTAAATTAATTATTTCTCAATGGTTAACTTTTATAGATAGACTTATCAAACAAAAAGCTTTTTGCGTGACATTTCTTAAGGTATACCGGCATGGGTACTTGGGCATTTATTTGTATTAAATATATATATATATATATATTTCATTATTTGATGTTATATTATTCTTTTGCTAATTATCATACTGTAGTCAAAATTTAATGTATTCCACAATGGCATCTAACAAGCACTATAATTTTAAGTAGGGCATACATGTTGTTTATATTCGTCCTGTACTTTTTTTATTGTTAGTTTTATTGTTTATTATCATGTTTATAATATTTGAATTGTAATATCTTGTACTATTTATACGGTTTTGACACGTTATATTGCATGTAACATGTAAACATAAATAAATTAAACTAACAAGATTTATGCACAAATGCATAGACTAAATAAATCAACTTAGCCAGATATCTAATTACAGATATATAATTAAGGTATAAGTATGGTGATTTCCGATGCAACACTTCGCCCGACTGAACAGCACGCAGAGTTCGTTAGAGAGTGACACAAATACTACCAAAATTGCCATAAAGTGCGTTTTATGCTAAATATGAAATAATAAAGCACGTACTGTGTAACACTGTAAAATGTTTTGCAAAAGTTCACTTACTCTAATGTTTAAAAAATAATGCAAAATATTGTTTTTTAAATTGAAATTTAAGCGTATTTCCAGATGATATAGTAAGCACATTTTGCTAAAAAGTCATAAAGCAAGACTATAATAACCATTACTCTGATTGTATGTAATAGAATTTTAGTAACACTGTGTTTAGAAATTTTTTTAATAATTGATTTTTGGACATCAATTTCAGTTATAAAAATAATAACTTTAGTGGCCGAAGTGGATTAGTGATTTAAAATATTTAAATATTATTACTATTTTTACTATATACAATTAAGACAGTCTTTCCTTGATGAAAGTTTTTTTTCAAAATTGGCATCTGTAATATAAATACGCTTAAATTTTGATTAAAAAGTAATTCTTATTAGTTGATTTTGAAATATTTAAACATGTAAATTATAGCAAAATATGTTACATTCTTACAAGATATGTGCTTAATTTTTTTCAAATGCAACACAAATCATACTTTTCTGACCATCTTGGCAGTGACAGTATTACTTTATAATGAATTGTGTATTGAACAGTCGAGTAAAGTGCTCCTTTGAAAACCACTCTTCTTCAACCTAAAAGGCTTAGGAAATAAATACTATTTGAAGCAACTTGAGTTAAGTGTTGGTCTAACAGGTTAAGAGGACGACGTTCTTATAAACAAAAGACAATACTGATTAATTATTACAATTTTGTACTTCATAGTTTTTGTAAATAGGCTAATATCTTTGAATTATCTTTTAAAACCAATAGAAGCGAAAATCGAACCCGCAAACTGTAGTTTGCGTGGCCCCTTACCTTACTAACAAAGCTACCACGCACTTTGAATATACTTGCTTTCTATGCAGTATTAAAGTGTACTGCGGTCACGATCTTGTTTCTCAGATTTTAAGTACAGTTATTAAGATTTAGATACCCGCACTCTATACACTTGTAACTTCAACTATAATAACGCAGTAACTTACTTCACAAAGCCTTCAATTAGAAGATTTAATTTATCCCATGGGTAGTTCTGCAAAAAAATTACGCATTTCGCCAAAGGAAATTAAAACATATGAGTTTGTTAGTACAACCCAACATTGTGAGCAAAAAGCATTGTATCCAAGCGATATTGCCAGAACCATTCACATATATCCTAATATTTACTTGCTATAGAAGCTGCGGAAAGGAGAAACTGGAATTTTATCGGCTGCTCTTAGCATGCTGCCTGCCGTATATTTGACCAAAAATGGCGGACGATTAAACTATGTCGTTATAGTGCTTTATACAGAACTAATCACCTAAAACTTTCACTGTAAATATTTCTGAAATGGAAGGTGCTATTTATGTGCAGGTTTCACAGAAGTGAAGTTTAGACAAGGACTCATAATTGCAGCCCAAGTATATATTTTAATAATTTTTAAAAAATGTGTATTTCTTGAAAATAGTTACATTTTTTTTAATGGAACAATGCCTTTTCACGCCAAGAAAATGAAACTAGAGGAATTAAGAATGTCAGAATGTCAGTGGTGTTTTTTGCAGGATTATAAAGCAAGTAGTTTAAGTGCTATCGTAATATGACAATTTTAAATACTGGCAGTGGTCTCCCCCATTTAACTGCTTAGTTACTACGCTACGATGTTCGTATGTTTACTTTTCTGTTTTAGTATGTGTGGTTTTCTATAATATGCAATAAAACACATGTTACATCTTGTATATTTATGTGATTATACTGTACCATGTATCAGCATTCACGTAAGAAATACAAAAGTGAATAAATAAATTTTGTGAATGCTGACGAAGACAGAGAAAACATTTATTCGCAGGTTGTGTTAAAAAAGAATACCACCAGTTACAATACGATCTTCCAGTCTGTCATGTAAAGATTGCTGCACGTGTTGTAGCATTTCAGCAGGCATTTCAGAACAGTCAGCTGTAATAAATTGTTTCATATCTTCTGGTGTAGTCGGTATGTCCTTGTAGGCAGTGTTTTTTAGCGTTTCCCGCAGAAAAAATTTTAGGGGGTCAGGTCTGGTGAACGGACAGCCAATGTACTGTTCCCCTGCGTCCAATCCAACGATTTTGAAACAATCTGTGAAAACAAGCTGTAGTACGTCTTGCACTGTGCGCTGGGCATGCATTATGCTNAGTATGCTGATACTACATGGTCCTTCTAGTATACAGTGGCAGGTCTTCTAACATCTGTGGAAGTTGGTCTGTTAGTAGATTGACACACTTTTGGGAATCCAGTGTTCCTTCTATGAAAAAAAAAAAAGCCCATGAGGTGATGGCTCACTATTCCACGCCACACATCTACACTCCATGTGGACGCACGTTCCACTCGACGAAGCCAATAGGGATTGTTTACTGACCAATAGTGCATGTTTCTGAGGTTGACTTGGCCATGATATGTAAATGTTGCTTTGTCATTAAACAGTATATATGACATATCTGGTGTATTATCTCTTAATGCCCATGTACAAAAGNATTATGCTGATACTACAGGGTCCTTCTAGTATACAGTGGCAGGTCTTCTAACATCTGTGGAAGTTGGTCTGTTAGTAGATTGACACACTTTTGGGAATCCAGTGTTCCTTCTATGAAAAAAAAAAAAAGCCCATGAGGTGATGGCTCACTATTCCACGCCACACATCTACACTCCATGTGGACGCACGTTCCACTCGACGAAGCCAATAGGGATTGTTTACTGACCAATAGTGCATGTTTCTGAGGTTGACTTGGCCATGATCTGTAAATGTTGCTTTGTCATTAAACAGTATATATGACATATCTGGTGTATTATCTCTTAATGCCCATGTACAAAAGTTAACGCGATTCTCAAAATCCTCTCCATGTAGCTCTTGATGGCTAAAGACATAATACGGATGGAACTTATGACGGTACAGAATCCGTAGTATACTTGCCTGACTCATGCCACTCCTTCTTGTGATTGCACGGGAGCTTATTTGTGGATTTACAATAACAGCATCTAGAGCATTAATTTCACCCTTCTCTCCGATCATTCGTTTGTGTCTGTTACGTTTTCGAGGTGCTACACTTCCAGTTTCCCGTAATTGGTTAAAGAGGATCGCAAATAATTGGCGAGATGGTCGACGTCTATTGGTATATCGTTCATCGTACACCTTACAAGAACGAACAGCATTCTTCCTACATTCGCCATACATCATGAACATGTCGGCTTTTTCATAATTAGTAAATACCATCTCCTACCACGTCCTGCGTCTAGGAAGTATGAACTATTACAAAGTACCGGCAAGTAGATCCCAATGCAGTCATTGTAAAGGAAACAGAATCTGCACGAATATACAAACTTTGTAGCCTAATAACTAAGCTGTTGAATGGAGCAGACATATGTAGGTATTTAAAATTGTCATATTACGAAAGCACGTAAACTACCAGCATTAGAATCTTGCAAAAACACTACTGATATTCTTATTTTCTATAGTTTTATTTTCTTGGTGTGAATATGCATTGTTCCATTTTAAAAAAATATAACTTTGTTTAAGAAATAAATCTGTGGTTGGGCTTAAAGTATGAGCTGTTGTCTAAACACCACTTCTGTGAAACCAGCATATCAATAGCACCTTTCATTTCCGAAATATTTGTGGAGCAAGTTTTAGGTGATTCATCCTGTGTAAGGGTTCTGCATGATATGTAATAGAATATTTGTGCAATTACGAACGCGTATTGTAATACCCCGCGATATGTTGTGATGGAATAGACGAATATAAAATAGCTTACCAAACTGAATTCAAATAATGTCAGGATAGAGAAGCTGACGTATCACCTGCCTCATCAGATGAAGAACTGGAACATTGATATACAGGACTTGATATACAGGATGACATTGGACTAGATGACCAAAAGCCTGGTTCTTCTAGTAATATTTTATATCAGTCGTAATCCATTAATTTGTGTGATAAATCATGTTTTTAAAACGAATTCAAGAAGTGTGTCTACTCAAGAACTTGAATCATGCCAAAATTCGTAGTATTTTAAAAATGGCTTGGTATGCTCTTGTGCAAGGCAAATTTTAATTATAAGTGCAACAAGGACTGCAGTGATGTGTTATACGCCGAACCCTATCAATTTAATAACCTAAATAAGAAACATGCATAAAGAACACAGCTATTACAATAAGAGTTTAAGGCTTGGACCTTAGTGAAAGATGAAAATCAAAATTGTTTATGTATAATTCCTGTTATTATTGAAATAATAAATGTTTGAAAGTAACATAATTAATTTTAAGATTTTTACATTTTTTGTGCGGTTTTGTATTTGAGAATATTTTCACTAAAAACGTCAGTACTACTTGCAATACAAATAGTATTTAAATAGGTTTAATTAACTCTAAGAATTTCAGTATTTCAAATGTTTCAAAAATCTAGTAAATATTTATTTAAACTTAATTTTTAAGTTTTTAATGAATTATTCTAATTTAAAGGTGAATTGGGTAACACTAAAGTATCAGTGCCAAGCCTAAAATTATTTCCTCTAATTATTCAATATTTTATCACTTTTAGGGCATTGTGAGTATGTATATATTTGTGAACGTGTGTGCGTAGAATGATTATGGGGACTTTGGCGCGATGGGCTGGGGGCTCGGAGCGTCGGAGCTGTTCATGCTCGGTCTTGGATTTATATGACTTTGACCTTGCGCTTTGACCTTTGACAACAAAATTCCCAAAAAATATTTAAAAAAATTATAAAAAATAATATTAAAATTATTATATAAAAATTATAAAAATAAATTACAATTTTTTTTTTAAATCTTAAATTTCTGAGGTTACCCACATCTCCTCCACCAGTACTCATTCCACCATCTTGGTAGGCGTCACAGTTATCATCCGTTATTTTGGTCGGTGCAGTCCGCAATTGGTAGGTGCAGTTCGCTATATTGGTAGGCGTCACAGTCACCATCTGCCATCTTGTTTTCTTTGTTTGTAATTTGTTTATACATACATTACTAGAGTTTGTCTCTTAACTTCGTTAAACCGCCATTTTTTTTTTTTTTTTTTTTTTTTGTTTTTTNTTACTGGTGCTGTCCCCAAGCACCACGCCCAGCATACGACAGACCCCCTCCACTACCCCCTTACAATAAATGTAATTGACCAATTGCCCCACCCCTGATTCTCATTTGCTAATTTCCCACCCCCTTCCAATATATTTAATCGCTCCGCCAATGTTTCTCATTAGCTAATACTCTGGTGTTTTCGGAAAACTTCATTTGACCAATTAGTCGGTTCCCCTCCACCTCTTTCCAATATATTTAATTGCTCTGCCAATGTTTCTCATTGGCTAATTACTCGGGTGTTTTCGGGAACCTTCGTTCTGGCAAATTGACAGCTTACTTTAATCGCGAGGGTGGAGTATTTTTTCCCCTTAAAAATTCGTTATAAGACGCACCCCGAGCCCCCTCGGGAAAACAGTAATTTTTCTCGCTGTCGTTCCTTTTTCGCTGTTTCAAGAGGAAAGCCCAGTGACCATTTCGAAACTTGCAGGGTTTCAAATCCCTGTTAAATTTACGATAGCCATATTGTCAACTGAAGAAGAACTGCAACAGCAACGCAGAAGAAAATGGAGATAATATACTTCAGCTTATCCGCACCATTTTGGCGCGAGGAGCAATTTCGTCAATGCCGTCTACTAGCACGAACCCGCGACCATCAGGTAACCTGTACAAGCCCCCATTGGCCAGAACGTCCTACAGCTTATTCTCTCCCATCATTAATAAGAAGAGCCTCGTCCCTCTCAGACAAGAAATCAATTGATGACATTACGAAGATGGCTGCTAATTTCCTTAAAGTAGCCACAGCACGGAGTCTTCAATACCAATACAACTATGGAGCATCGACGCCCAAACTAAAGCTTATACGTGAGTGCCCATCCCCCTCCTATAATGCTCTGCATACCCCACCACAACTTGCCTCGCCTTCGTCATGTGTCTGTACGCTTGCGAATAAAAAAACTTCCTCTATATTCTATTTTATTGCTAGGTAGACAGGAGCCTTAAATAAGTTAACGTTGTTATTTTTTCTTTTAAAATATACATATTTACCATTATAGTATTAATATTTTATCAACTCAATTCTGCCAATGGCCAATAAAAAGTAATAGAATGAGGGGACATCCAAAGGCTAATAAATGGAGTGGGAGTTTTTCCCTGCTGTAAGAGCTACGTTGCAGCTCCCAGGATCGGCTTGGAGAGGATACCAGAGAAACTGCGCTGCCCATCAGCTTTGATTTCGATCCGGGAGAACAGCTAATCATGCATGAGATTGGAAACGTAACTAGCCGCCAGGAAACACGTATTGAACCCAATATGGCAATATTTTGATCGGCTTGTGGTGCACATGTGACAGGGTACGTCCGAGCGGACGTGGAGAACTACTCCGCGCAAGCTTTTCCTGTTTCCTTCGCCAGCTCAAAGTCAGTTCCGTATACTTTCGTGGCAAGAGTCCCCCTTTCTCCTTCGGTACTGCATGTTCCCGCGAGCCAATCATTTAAATTAAATTCTCACTAATTATTCTTCTCTCCTGGCTTTATTTATTTAGCAAAAAATTTAACGTTATATTTAATAAAAGAAAAGGTTTAAAATAGAAATACACAGAAAATCCATTTTAATACAGGTATGTTTTATTTACACAAATTAAAAAATGATAAATCCACGTAAAATTCGAGAGAAATTTTTGGCTCGCACATGGTAATGTGCGAGCCAAAACATGTTCGTAAAAATTTAATAGCAGTCTTTGACGTTTGATCTGACGCAATATAATGCGAATGTTTAAGTGCCTTCTTCCAAGTTAAAGTCGGTCGTGGACGAACCCATGTTGGCAGCAGCAAGTGACGTCACACTTGGACGTTTGCATGGACACTATTCACAGTTCGATGCAGGTTCTCCAGAATTTTTATGTATCGTGGTGTCAACATGGTGGCTGCGGCATGATTGACGTTTAGTTGGGGCCGTTTGAGTCGAAGCCTTGCTGGTACTCTTTTGCCAACGTACGCAGACCTGGGTGGAGCAGCCAGGGGCGTGAATTTCGGTGGTTGTAGGAGGAGGGTTGACCTTGTCTTGACTCGAAGTTGCTGCAAATTCCAGAACCTGGTCCACGGTTGCTGGAAGAGTCGTATCCCGTTTCATGTGATGAACCACGCAATTCCCAGGAGTACGGCAAGTTATTAACTGTTTAGTAGGCTCGCAATCACCCGGAGTCACTGAATATAACCAGTGGTCCCATCCATCACATTTTTCTTCGTAGGTATTTAGTGATCCAGACTCCAAGAAAGAATAGGTGATTTTAGAGTCATCCGGATATGACATGACGTACAGGTTCTCCGGATGAAATGGTGCCATATTGCTCCCACGGTGACTCATGCTTGACTGGGCGACTAATTTATTTTTGGGTTAGATTTTTTTTTTTTTCGCAATGTGGAATTACGTCATTTATACACGTGACATTAACGTGATCAGGTATCTTCTATTACACACAGCCTATGATCACGTATAGGATTTGCAGCAGGTGTTCGAAGCAAATATTGAAGATAATTTTGCAACTACACCAGCACATAACTTTATTTTTCCCGACTCTGCATTGTGCGAAATCCCGTCTGCAAGCTCTTCTCGGACGCTGGCTGACATACAAAAAAATAATGTTTACGCTACTAGATATATGACCGTGTTTATATCTCCGTAAAATGAGCATGCCACTCGTAAAATAAATGGGCGTTTTTCGAAGTGCTCACCAAAAAACTCCGATCACTTTTCTTTCCTCATTTTACACAGGGAAGGACACCCATGATCGTCCTATACGTCGATTATTTCCAATTCATTTATGCAAAAATTACTAAGCTATTTTTCTGCTCGGACCCCGCCACATAAGTTGGTACACGCGGGTACTGCATCAGCAAGTCGCTCAGCACGTTTCCCACCTGATGATACGGAATCTTGCCTTCGTCCCAGCACAGTCCGTGGTAGTACTTGGTCAACCAGGCGTTTGTTTTCTAGCTCTTTCGTCCAACAGTTTCCACGGATACGGAGGCTGGAAGTTGCGGGTCCGAGTCACACCGTGACAATCCGTGACTGCGATTTCCTTGAGCACGAAGTCGTCTTGGCTCTATAAACCTTACAAGTTACAGTACATTTTTACGACTGAAACGTAAGTCCCCACTCCATGCGTATTTACGTGCTTAATTAACTGATGATTTTTATCAGACTGTAAAAACAATCGTAATGAACTATCCTGTCGTGGAGTATCAAGCAGTAGGCTGTGGTATTCGCAGGCAGGTTTTCCTTGGTGATTATTTCGATCCAGCAGTCAACCGTACCATTTTGCACGTTCTCGTTCTGCTTCGATGTATCAAATACCAGCAAAGGTGCCATGTCTCGGAAATTTTCGGGGCTCAGGATGGGATGCCCATCGCGTTCGTAATACGATGATTGGAATTGTGATTACATATAATATGGCAAAGTAAAACCTTCTAGGTCGAACGTAGTGTTCAGGTCGATATACGGGTAGCTTACGCTATTCAAAAATATATTTACGTTTTCGACTTTGCAGTGTGCAAGCGTAGACTTGTTGGCTCCGATACTATGCTGTTTGTTCGTCTGAATCGCCAGTATGATTTAATGCGGTTTTTCTCTGCTGGAAGACATTTTTACGACCCAGTGATTTTGCGTGCTGGCAGACAGGGTCGGGCAAGTGACCAGGCTCCAACTTCTGAATGTTATTTCGATCAATTTTTCTTTTTTGCCATAATTCAATAGCTTGACACGTTCGCGGGTGCTCGGGGTCACATGAGGGACAACCATGCTATGGTTTTCAAAGTAAGAGATATGGGCTGCGTGTTTTCTCCGATTCCCAACACGACATACAAATGCGATGTGGGCAGTGTAATCACCAGTTCCTGTCTCGCTCCTATTATTATTTTCTTATAATCTTCGGCGAATCCCAGTAGCAAGGAGAGAGAACGCATACATCGAACCTACTTTTGGCGTAAATGGAAACAAATGTAGTCATCTTCTATTCCCCAGCCTGCCATCTTGACTGCAGAGAGATGGTTGGGTAGTGAGCAATAGGTAATTTTTTATCGACGAAGTTATGCTTACATCTTGTGACTGGTCGACCATAACGCCATTTATTTCGTACATAACGCGTTCGAAAAGGTGCAGAATACCATTTCGAACCAACTTGATGGTGGTCGGATGGGTCCCATCTGCCTTTGTTAGCGAGCACCTCCGGAAATTAAGTTTTTTTAATACAATTTTTCAATATTTTTTTAAATTTATGAATAGTTTTTTAATATTATTTTTTTATAAAAAATTTAATATTTTTTATTTTTAGGGTCAAAGGTTAAAGTCACGTGGATTCAATATGGTGGACAATATGGCCGCTGGGGGACCGGAATGACAGAGCATGAACAGCTCCGACGCTCCGAGCTCCCAGCACCTTGCGCCAAAGTCCCCATAATCATTCTACTTGTGTGCGTTCAATTGGTCATCAGAGTTAAGGATTCAGTTTAAACACACCACAAGCTAGTATATGAGTACTGAGAAAATAGTAAAATGATTTTTTGCCATAAAATTTTCTCCCTTACGGTGATAAATTTTCAATGTTTACATTTCATCCACATATGCCTTTACGCAAAAAATGTAATATTATCTACTAAAATTATAATTTCACTTCCCATCTTTGAATTTTCTAAATTTCAAATTGATGTGATTAAGTGTCCCACACATCTCTTTATTTGGTAAATGAGCGCTAGTGATTTGAAACCACTATTTAAAATGATTTGGTTTATGGTTTACTTCAAAAATCACTAAATCTGTGATAAATAATAATTTGTGTGAATTTCGTAAGGAAGGTAAGAATAATGTTTTAAGGAAAATTCGTTTTGTAGTTTTGAATTGACTTGTTTCAGGAATATAATTAATTATATTTGACGAAAATTATTGAAGTGAGAACAAAAGCAAGAGTGCAGGTGCTTTTTCATCTGAAGTCACAGCTAAATTCTTTCATGTAGCTTGGTCATGTATAAATATAACCTCGTCACCCAAAGTGTATCTTGAGATAGACTTATGCTAGGGTGAATTTATTGGTATAGGAATTAAGCTAGCCTGGGATGATTTTTTTTTAAATTCCAAGTAGATATTCTTAATTGTTATTTCCATAGTACACCATCATGTTATGGAATTTTACTACAGAGTAAATTCCACAATACTTATCCCTGTGTGAAGCCAAGTTCCTGATAAGTTGAAAAGTTGAAGGTTTTATTTTTAATTAAATAAAAACACCCACTCTAATTCTATATTTGATAACATGTAGTTTTCACTTTTGCAATAGACCTGTCAAGCGCTGTGTTACACACTGAATACAGTTACGTGGAAAATGTCCGCAATAAAATAATTGCTTATTTACTTTACCATAATGACCAGTAAAGGGATTACTTCAATATAATCTTGAAAATTCATTGCATTTATCTCTTACAATTTATATTAAAAGAGTATCATATTTAATTGGTCCACAGTTGGACTATATTCTCCTCCACACTGCCCTTGCCATCGATCATTATTCATTATCCATCTAGTAGCGCCCCAAGAATTTCCCACAGCCGAGCCACACTTGCGGCCTTTTCTCCCACGACACATGTATTCGTACTGTCCACTGAAGTCGTGTCCTCACTCTTCGCTGTTGAAGTGTACACAAAATCCGCTGCACTCGACCGCCCGTCCAAACACACACAATTGATACGTTGGCAACGCAACGTCCCCCCGGAGGCGCGATGGCGGAATTCATAGATGAGTTATTTCTCTATAGATTATTCGCGCCTCAAAAATTTCTGATGAAAGGTCCTCTCAGGATTATACTCATAAAGGAAATCATTGCCTGACATTCTGGTTAAACACTGCAGAAGTCCTCTAGATAAACTTGGCAGATAAGGACTGATGCAATGCCTTTACACTCTTATTTCCCACTAGTCGCAAAGAAACTACGTACGGGGCGAAACGGAAAAAACTGAAGACATAGTATGTTCTCTTCAAAATATCCTTCTTGCAGCAACAATAACGTCTAAGTAAACATTAAGTATATCTAAGTGGAGGACTTTTCCACCAAGTGTTCAAAGTTAAGAGTCGTGCTCCATAGCCAAAATAGCATAACTTTGACCAACCATGTTCATGAGGCATTTGTCTCCTGAGGACACCATCAACTGCCTCATGTGAGACTAGTGACATTCATATTGGAGACTGATTTATCGGCCGAGCATCCACTGTATAAAGTAGTGACATACAACATGTATCCTGCTAAGAACAGCTGGCCGAGAGGATAAAGCATTTTGATTAATCTGCAATAAGTCAGCTACACCATTATTTCGCCACCAATAAATGTTTTCTTTCGTAGTTCTTAGAAGTTTATCCACTAGTGCTAGTGCAGTATTTTCTGGTCTCGAAGCTTCATAAACTCCACGGATTATTTGAGAAATCTGCTTTAAAACTCCAGTCATGGTTCCCTCCTCAAGTGGAACTGGTAAGTCAGGCCAATTAAAAATCCTCACTGACAAACTGATAGAGTTTGAGAAGTATACCCGCTTCAGTGGCACCATATGGTGGCCTGCCACCAACGCATATATATGGCTTGATTAGATCCAGTTGATTGAAAATTATTCCTTGATATAGACCTCGGGTGAGGCAAAGTTGCATGGTCCGGCGACACTGACTCTAACAGCGATGTCTTTCAAGGCAACCTCTAAGTTGTTCAAAGCATTCTCGAGAATACCATTCTCGTCATCCACGTTCAACATCGGTGCTTGTATTACACCAAAGTGGCGTAACTTATCTCATCTAATCCACCTCCAGCACTAAGACCATGGCATTCTGCGTGTTGTGTGGTGCAGTCAGATGCACCACTCGTACCCTGCACTAGCGAGGCATCGGCGGAGAAGGTGATTGCGACATCACGTGCCTTCTCGGATACCCTTTCAGCAAAAAAATGGGCCAGTCACACAATATTCTGCCATAGCTCTTACAGTGATTATCATCTTTTCAATTTGGTGTATCTTCTATTATCTACTTATACTAGCTTATTAGTTTACTCAAATAATAAAGCAGTCGCTTCTGCTTTCGATAGCACATAAACCGTAAGTTGGTTTTTGAGGCTCAGTTTATTCCCTTTCTGTGGGCTACTTTTCTTTGGACATATTTATTCTTAATATTTATCCTTTCATTTCAAGAGCAGACGTAGCACTGTACTGTATGCAGCTCCACAATTGGGCACGGTGGGCGTGAGTAAGTTGAGTGCTGCGTCTCTCAGTACAGTTGCGAGATATTAAGCACTCTCAAATTGGTGTTGATATTCCCACTAAGTGAACTGACAATTGTATTGGGCAAGCTTTATCGCAATCCCTTCCCCATCCATGGTAGATATACAAGCCTACCAAATATGCATAACTGATGGGCCACCACTGGTGCTGCTATATTCGATGCGACATCTCCTTTCCAGATATGGTACTCGGCTTTTCCTATATGTTCGTCGGACACGCTCTTTGTAATTTGACATTATATCTCTCCTCTTACTGCTATGGAAGTTCTTCCCCTCCTTCACTATACTAGTTTCCTTTTCAGTCCGGTGTAACGTTTCCAGTGAACACGCAGTCTGTTTTTGTATTTGCTAGCTCAATATTATACATGTTTAGTTTCCTTATTTATATAATCGTTTACAGTATTTATTTTCTTGGACAGTTTGTCTACTACTACATTAAAATTGGCCCTTTTTTTTTTTGTTTGTGTAACTTAATGACATATTCAAGTAACAATAGAGACGTTAGGTGGAACAAAGGCACATAAACGAAAATAGTGTTTTGAAAAAAAATGCAGAATAAAACTGTTTTCTAGTGGCATGTAAAGGTCAATGCTCGAATGTATGGGTAGTGAATGTATGAATAATGCTTAATAGCCTCCAGATAGTTCTTGGCATTTGGGATCTTCACTTCAGTCGTGATTGGAGATTTAATTGCCCTATTGTTGCTATCACGCTATTTAAGTGAGTAACCACAAACAGAAAATAAACGCATGATATGAACACTACAAAGTCTTGACTGCAAACAGAAACGATAGTTACAGTTTTGTTGTGCCTTCCAGCTGTACCTGACAGCAAAGTAATATCTGTTATTTCGACATTGCCCCGTAATTTCACTGGTACGGATTCAGGTACAAAAATTGCCACAGCCTTCGAATATTGCAGAATGATTTTTCAGAAAGCAGAAAATATAAGATGATCAATCACTGGTCATGTAATAAAAAGTATCAGTGTCTTCTAGAATTAAGATATTTATTTGATGTTTCTACACATTATGTAAAGTAGCATAGAGAACAGTTTAAAACGATATTCAAGAAAAGAACTGATGGGCCTCTCGATTAAAATGAATTAAAAAGATTTCTGTAATTTTAACATTTGTAGTTCTTATTGACATTTGTACATTTATGTGCACTTTCATGTACATTTGTTTTATTGTATCTGCATAATTCTTCAGGAGAAATACTTAGAATGACATTTTAAACGCCTCAATCCTACATCTCGCCGTAAGTAAGCATTGCGAAGGGCCTTCCAAATACTTCAATGTGCAGTCTCGGGAAATTTTGTTTCTCTCAAATTATGTCTGCAACAGTAGGACATTATTACACGCGATATAAAACAATATATTAGACTACAGATGGCGCTTTGTGTATTTTTCATTTCTCTAAAAGAAACTGCGCAGGATAGCCCTAAAAATGTTATTTTAAAACATTTTTACTTTCTCTCTTTTTGAACATTTAAATATATTCAATTTTACACCCACCATTTTTCTAGAGAGTCCGCTCAAAGTGAAGGTATGACTCATTTTCTGATGAGTTACAAGTATTTTCCACACAGCGTCACTGATGAACACGCGTATGAGGCGGAGAGATTTTGGCGGCTCCTAACATCGTAGTCTTGAGAGCCGATGGGGAGGAAGCGAGGTGAGGATGGAGTAAATCCGGAATGCATGGGCGGGGGGAGCGGGAGATCCCCGAGAAAATCAGCCGACCAGCGGCATCGTCCGGCACGATTTCCATGTGTGTGCGAAAATCCGGTAGAAACCCGCCGGCAATCGAATCCGGTTCGCCTTGATGGGAGACGCGTAGTCTGGCCACTACACCACTGTGGCCCCCACTTATGATGTAATTTGCTTATTGTATACAAGTATTATATTATTAAAACATTAACAGTGGTGCTAAGAAACACCACACCGGGCTGATACACAATATAACTGTACGACACGCGAGCAGGTGACTCAGTGTAACTAAAGAGTCTTCGTTGACGAAACTTCGTACGGTTACGCGCTCATTTTGTGTATTCTAAAAATTGACGATTCAAGTCTAACCACCATTATGACTCAATGAGTGTAATCAAAGTGTTCTGGTGTAGGCTAAAATAACGAGTTGACGTTTTTTTTTTTTTTTTTTTTTTTTTTTTTTNCAACCATGTGACACAAAACCCAAACTTCAGTTCAGTACCGCCGACATTTTATGAAATACATTTCACAGTATAAAATTTTGGACTTGTCTTTTGTGATGTTTATTTGCTCATTTTTTAACAATTCGGATTTTATATCCGAATTGAAAGTAAATAATAACCAGCCAACAACCGAAAAATATATCAATATCAAAAAATTAATAAATATTTTTCCTTTAAGTAGAAAACTTTTTGTTGATGTTTTGTATTACAACAGCTTAAAATACAACCAAGTGATTCAATAATTTGATGAATGCCTCTTATCCCGGAGAATATGACGTAAAATATTCCTCATAATTTTCTTTTTTGGGCATTACACGGAAGTAATAAATGTCCGTTAGATGTTTCGTGACTTCTTTGCCTCTAGAAGTTTATCTCGCTGACGTGAATCAAAATTAGAATACAGTGATATAGTAGATGTGTACAATACAAGTAGCTTCAGAGCAGAAAGTTATAAATGTTTCCTTTCGTGAGAACATAGTTTCCGAAGATCCCGACACAGCGAAAGAGAAGCCGACAGAGAAACAGGCAGTAAAAATGAGAGAGAAGAGGACAATATGCATTAAAAATCCAGGCTGCGATCATTAAAGAGAGACTTCCGTGACATGGCAGAGGTCACGCGACACTTTTCCCTAGACGGCACAGCAGTCTTCCGGGTTATGAAATTCATTGCCGAGAAGACACCAACAGTCACCAACTCGTACAGTGTCGAGCTGCTTCTGAAAACAGAGCTAGTTGGTGTTTATATGGCAATTTCTTATTCTCCTTAAGCTCGACGTGCAGCTATAAATTCAGGGCAAAACATTAGGCAGTTACAATCTTCCACGATGACTCATAAAACAGCGAAAAATTTTCGTTAGTGTTTTAACAATTCTCCGTTTCTCACGGCAAAAGTTTTTTTATGGCGTTACCAATATTTTTAAAATGTGTGGTACAATCAATGTTCTGTCAGCATATTTTGTCCATGTAATACTATAGTCCAAACTATGAATGAAATTTCTCGCACGATATGTTAGAGTATCTCGGTGGTATTGAATTGAAGTCATTTCTAATTGTACAACACAGATGGTCAGTGCAAAATATCCTCAATATGCTTCAAGTTGCTTTGCCACAATCTAAAAAAAAAAACATGAATACTTAGTTCCTATCGTTCTTATTCGAGGTGATCAGTAATTTTGACCTAAAAAAGGAACATTATGCACATTCTGAAAGCTTGTTAGATACTCGAAGTTCTTTTGTGAATAAAATTGCAGTATAGTACATAGAGGGTCTTGGTTCGGATCTTGAGTTGGTTACCGTAAAATTTATTTAATTATTTATGACATTCCTGTACATACAGTAACAAAACATATTTACTCAAACAGCCATACTCTTTATATAGAGTAATATTACATTACCAAGTGTTCAGTAATATTGCCGAAATTATGGTGGGATGATTCGAGTGGCAGTCACATGAATTCCTATTATTTGTTAAGTTAAAGTGGTAATTTGGTTGCAAATGTTTTCTTACAACAGAACAGCTAATCAAATGGGCTTAGGTGAAAAAGAAAATAAACAGATACAAATATAATGATTATGGGCAGTTTGGAACAAGGGGACGGGGGATCGGAGAGTCGGAGCTGTTCATACTCTGTCATTCCGGTTCCCCAGCGGCCATATTGTCCACCATATTGCATGTCAGTGACTTTAGCCTTTGCCCTTGACCCCGGTAACATTTAACTTTGAAAACCCAAAAAATTCCAAAAAAAAATTTTAAAAATTAGAATTTTACTTTTAATTATTTAGAAATGTATAAAAAATTTAATTTTAAAAATTATTAAAAATTGTATTATTAAAAAATGTACAAAAATCTTATTTTTTTAATTTTACATTTCTGGGTGTCCCCCCAACATTACGTCCAGCAGACGACAGATCCCCCACAACACCCCCTTCCCATTTATTTAATTGC
>NQII01000026.1:42314-70207 GCA_002778355.1 Clitarchus hookeri | reverse complement strand
CCAATATATTTAACTGCCCAATTACTCGTATTCGGTAGACGACCTCCACCTCCACACATGTTGTTCATTGGATTAATTACTCAAGCCCCCACTACCAATTACTCATATTCGTTTGAACCCCGCTCACCCCTCGCCGTGATCATTATGTCGAATTTTGCCATCTTGGTAGTTTTTCGTTTCTCATTTGTTCATACATTGCTGGAGGCCACCACCTTGGATTTCATATGTTTGCTTTTACATCGCCTACGTGGCAATAGTGTATTAATAAGCGATATCGCCAACAGGCAAGATGTCAATTTTTGCCACCAGGTGACAGCCCTATTTGTTTATGTTTTTATAGTATATGTGGTGCTGTCGGCGCCCTCCATACTGGATTCTATTTTCAAATCACAGGTGACGTTAATTTCTCGAGTATGCTGTCTGCTATCAGCCTGTACCGGATGGTGATGAGGACCATTCATGCAAAGTACGTAAACTGCCATATTTCATTTTTTTTTTTTTTGTTTTATTTTTCAACATATGTATTTTTATTTAAAATAACTTTAATATAATTTAAAACATTTTAAAAAACATTTTTAAACTAATTTTTTAATTTGGTAATGTACAAAATTAGAAAACATATATACACAGCAGCAGCACTCTACGAAGGGCTGCCAAATCGCAGAGTCACAGCAAATACCTTCGACACAAGCAGCAATACCTTTCTCCGATTCACCATCTATTGCATTATCATTGCAGTGTAGACCAGGCTCCTCTTTGATCGATGGTCCGATTACTGTAGTACCAACATCTGGCTCATAACACCAGGTCTGCCAGTGGCGGAACCAGCCTCGGGAGTACACCTTGCTGGGAGACGACAGTGACATTGATAAGTAGGTGCCTGCTCATTTCCAGAGCTGGAGGCGCAGTCATCGGAAGGTGCAGCATAGTCTATCGTGGAACTGCTGATGGCCACATGGCGCCTACGAGGCGTTCTCCGTCTTCTGGTCGTCTAGCTCGAGGCTTCAACAGTCTCAACTGGTGGGTGCGAGTTTCCCTCTGTGCAATCTAGGGTGATCGCATCCATCCATGCAGAAAAATACATCATGTCTTAGATGCTGGTGGGAAGATGTATTGCTGGACGCAAGTAAAATACAGCACCCTTTTCAGGCTTGCAACATGCTGTGAGCTGCTGGCTTGGTTCGTATGTCAGGGGAAAGTGCGAAAATCTCCAATGCTGCATCCCGCTACCATCACAACTCTTAGTGTACATGTGTAGGTAGCTGGTGTCCCAATAACTGTATTAGATGTTAGAGTGGCCAGGTGTGACACTCTCATAAACATTCGCAGGAAGAAATGTATAATGCATACATCTTCGTCTGGTGTCTGGAAGCCAACTGAAGGTGGGGAGATGCTCCTACCTTTATGTGCATTTGAAGAATAGTTTGAAACTTCGGGTCGATTCGAACGATTTCGTGTCTGCTCGTAGGCACCCGATTCCTGGTCCAAGTATGAGGTGCACCATTTGTGCAGCAGCTGCACGTTCTTCAGTGCACAGGTCCAGTTAGGTTCTGACCTGTCGCAGATATGATGATGTGATTCGCCACACATTTTAAAGAGTTTGCGAAACGAAGGACATCCATACTCAGCCTGCATGTCGATAATTTTCACTTCAAATTTACAAAAGTCCCTAAGCAATTTTTCTGCTCAGGTCCAGCTACATAAATCGGGGCCTTCGGGTATTGCATCAGCAAGTCGAGCAGCACATTTCCCATCTGATGGTATGGAATCTTGCCTTCGTCCCATTCCAGTCCATGGTAGTACTTGCTCAGCTAGGTGTTTGTTTTCTTGCACTTCGTCTAACCGTTTCCAGTGGTATAAAGGTCAAAAGTAGCGGGTTCATGTTTTACCATCATCGATGTAAGTCGCTGCGATCTCCTTGAGCAAGAAGTAATTTTGGCTCTGGAAACCCTGAAGATTACAGTACATCTTGAAGCTGACGATGCTAGAAGAGGACTAAAAAGTTATAATGTGTGAACAGTTATATTTACATGTTCTCAGCTGCGCTCACGACAGTATTTTGACGGTATTGTATCAGCAATTGTACAATACAAGCCGGTCGTGAAATGTCAGGCAGAAAGTTAACATGCTTGCAGATTTTCCTTGTGTAGTGAATTCGATCTTGCAGTCGATTAAATTGGAGTTAATGTGCTCGTTGTGTTTACTCATATCGAATACCATGAGCGGGGCCAATTGCTGGAAAGTATTAGGGCTCAGTATCGTGGATTGGGGGCATACATAATAGACGTTTTGGAATTGAGCGTACATTTGATATGCCAGCAGGTACTGCCCATTTTCAAAGTTCATGTTCATGTTTTTGTGCAGATAGCTTTCACTATTTTAAAAAAAATTTACGTTTTCTATTTGACATGTGTCGAACTGCGAACGGGTCACCCTCACATTGTGATGTCTTTCGGTCTGTAGCCCAAAGATGATGTACCTCGGTTTCTCAGAAGCAAAGCTAGACTTCACTTTCCATTTGATGCACTGGGTTGCTGTCAATCTGGGGTATGTCTCCAGACTCCACAACCTGAAAGCCACGTCGATGTTTTTGCCATCTTCCAAATCCTTCAAAATTTGTATGCATTCAGCAGTGTTCAACTTCTCATGAGGCAGCATCCATTTGATAGACTGTAGCTTAATTTCTACTGTCTCCAAGTTTTCTCCCATGCCCACGATGGTGTCTGAATGTGTATTGTATTGACTAGAAGCAGCACCAGTTCCTGCTTTCAATTGAAGATAATATGTTTGTAGTCTTCGGTGAATCTCAATAGCATGGAGAGTGAGATGCGCACTTCGAACTTGCCTCTAGGGTATACAGGAACACTGAAGTCATCTTCGATTCCCCAACCTGCCATCTTGGCCGCAGACAGCTCATTCGACATGAGTGAAAAGTAATTTTTTATCGTTGAGGTTATCCGCACATCTCGCGACTGGTCCACCTCGACACTGTTGAGAAAATACTAGATGCGATCGATTAGGTGAAATATTCCATTGCTCATTATTTTTGTCTATGTGGGTTGGATTCATCTTATTATATCAGAGTCCCCTTATTTCAGAGGAAAGACTGGCAAGGAAGAGTGCTGATATATTGGTGTTGGACCACTATCCGAACTTCCAATGGTAGTGTGTATGTTCCGATCAGGAAAGGCTGGTATGCCTGAAGTTCCACCTTTGTTATGCTGTCTTCAAAAACGACCGGCTCTGCGATGTTTAGGTAATCTGCCATGACGATTGACTTTGAAGCCGAGACTGTGGAGGAAAATCTCGCTAGCTTATGTTAATTCCTTGGAGACCTGTGGCATACTGATTGCAGGTATTGCACAGCACTTTGTTTTATTGCTTCTGGTGAACGTAAATATTATTCCCATCTTCTCAAATGCACACGTACGGTGATTTATTCGTTTCGAAAGTTTACCAACTCTCTGTGCTGGTCGACGACTGTTACAACCACTTCGTGTGCTCTCTTCGCGAAGACTGGAATGTAAATTATGCTTAGCGGTGGCACGGCTAGTTTAAAACCTAGAGAGACCTTAGACGAAAATTCGTACAGTGCATTGCTCGGCCTGCCATTGAGAAATGTGCCACTTGCTAAATTGCAGTTTATTTGTATCACATTGACCGGCAAAATGTTAACGGGCTGCGACGAATTGTGCGTTCTGCCAGCTTCGTAGATGCATGGCTCTAACTCCAACATCAGTCCGATATTATCTGGTTTCGTAAACGCGATATCTTCTCTGTGTCTGATGACACTCTTCAGAGTATTGGGATTTCTATGTAGTTCAAATTCTGTGTCGGGGAACAGCGAATCTTTAATGTACCTTACAATGTCGTTTATTTCATAAGAGCCTATGGGCAGCGACACCTCATGAGAAAGCTTACAGCTTTTTACGAGGTACAGCTTGCAGTTTTTTCATCGATGTTTGGTATTGCACTGTAGGTTTGATAATCGACAAGGTCTATGCACCATTCCCCTTCCAGATCTAGTAGCGGAAAGTGTACCGCATGCAGCTCGGAGCCATGCCCTGTCAAGGAAAGCGTTATCGACATGACTGGTGGTTTCCTGTTGATGTAAAGCCATTTTATACTATTGCTTGTATGAACGAACCATGAAGTGAAGACACAAATGTCCACAGTTCCACTTGTTAGGAATCTACTCCATCTTGTGCATAGTTGGTTGTCAGCTTCGTTCCTTTCAGGTACCGCCGCACTTCGGGTGTAGGATGCAAATTCCCAAAACATTCATAATAATCTGCATGCTTGCCCTTTTTTACTTAAGCCACCCAGTGTGTACAATGCCTGGCTTACAGTCCAGAGAAATTATGGCACATTCGTCTCTCTTAGATTTAGGAGGCAAAGTATCCCTCATAAACACTCCTCTGAAATGATTTATTTCCCATTTGCGTGCAAACAGTTCCAAATCCAAGTTCATGAACTGTCGTTTCGGTAGAGATTTAATTACCTCCTCTTCCTGCTGCGCTGCTTTTGCATACTTCCACTTCCTACTGGGTATAGCCTTAGGTAGAGGCCTTAGCCAATTTTTTTAACCACGGCGATAGCTTCCATATTTGCATTGTGTATTTGGGTCTCGGACAACTGCTTATGTTCGTTCGATGCTGTGTTGACGACTCGTGGCTGCGATTAGGCCCCCGAAGGCCCCAAGTGCACACAAAGGCAATGGAAAAAATCCACTGGTAGATGTTTTCTTGGTCTCGCATGCTATTCTTCCCTTTTGGCATTGCTTTAAGTTTCACTTGTGCGTTTATCTTGCTCATTGTACCAGTACCCATATTAACCTGTACATTTCTCTTGCTCTTATGACCCATTCCCATCTTCGCCTTGGCCTTCATAAACATTGGATACGCCCCGCATGGCTATTTTTTCTCCGAGTTGGGTTTCTGATGATTTTCTTATCTCGACGGCCTTCTGTGCAAGTATCTTGTCTACCTGGTGCCTGTCTTGCAGATCCTTGTGCTGGGAATAGGAGATGTTGTGCTTCTTGCATGCCTCACCCAGCATGTTGATACCCATGTCACCATGTGACAGCCTTTTAGCTAGCTTGGTTCCCAGCCCACAGAACTTGTATCCGGGAATGTGCCACTCGAATGGTAGATTGTTGATCAGTGTATCGACGATCCCTCTTCCAGCTATTGTCTTACCTCTTCGGGGCATCGCGGTAAACTGACCATGAAAAGTATAAACATGACCCTTTTATACTTTTTCTTTCAGTTTAATTTTAGACTTGGAACAGTACGGATGTAAAATGCTAATGATGCATCTGCTTTGTCGCTTCTACAATAAAGTATTTACATCTCTGCGCAGCATGCATCGAAACGAAATAACGACCTGCAGAATGAAAAGTTCAAGTACTGCATTTCACTGCAAACTCTGTCAGAGGCCGTTTATTCTGAGTGATATTTTTAAGAAACATTCTAAATCTTGTAACACCGGTTCTCTGCAACTACAATCAGCACCGCAGTTAGCACAGCACACACTGCAGTTAGCATCACAATTAGCACTGCACACTCCGCAGTTATCACTGCAGTTAGAACCGCACACACTGCAGTTAGCATCGCATGCACTGCAATTAGCACTGCATGCACCGCAGTTAGCACCGCACACTCCACATTTAGTACCGCACACACTGCAGTTAGCACAGCAGTTAGGACTCCATACATCGCAAGAGAGTAGTGGTAACATGCATTTTATCAAGCAAGATGTTACTCTACCCATACGCATTCATGCATGGACGATATAAATTTGCGGTAAGTTTACGACGATAATGTAAATAAAGACATTATTTTATCGGATTTTAAGAGTATGTGTGCCTTATGCTGGAAAGAGAAATATGGATTTTTTACTATTGTTAAGGGCTGGCCCCTATTTAATGGAAGGTACCGATGGGGGTTCGATCAGTTCATCGCCGATCGTCGATAATGAGTTACAGCATATCTAAATTCGGGTAAAGTAGCCTCAAGCTGAGTATTGACAAAGACAAAGATGGAGGTTGTCTCATAACAAGAAACGATGGAACTTGTGATGCTGGTAGAAGAAGAATTTGAAATGTTGGCGAACCCTAACGATCTGAGGATGCTGCTACTAAACATTTCATCGTCGAAACTGGTAATGCCATCATCTCCGAATTGTGCAGTATGTAGACCGAACAAAACATATTCTTTCGCAACTATATGTCCGAGATCGGGGCGAATATGGAGCATATGAAAACAAAGATCATCTGCTATATGGTGGCTATGGACGAGCATGTAACAAATGTTCAAAGGCAAATTATCGACTTATTGAATGTGGCATCTGCGCAAAATGAAGAGAACCTTAAAAACCTGGAAGGATATATGACACGTACATTCACTATCTCGATTTCCCACCTCACCACGAAAACGTATATTTAAAATTACAGCAGGGACATATTGTATGTCTTCAGGGAACTACTGGGCAAGATCGAAAGTATTTTGGTGGAGACCCAAAACAAATACCTATAAAAGAGAGCAACAGTAACAATTTTTTTTCAGTGCGATGTGGGACATTGATAACGACTTACATCGGGTGATACTGTCTGTTCGCTTGAAGTATTTGCTCGCCAAGAGAGCCAAAATTACATCTGATCTTATAAATGAAGAAATTCTTAAGCATGTTACTCGTCGTCTCAATGTACTCTGGGAGAGTGATGGAGCACCCATAGTCATGAAGCAGAAATCGACGATACTGGTGAGCATATGAAGAAGCGAAAACACGATGATGTACAGACAGATCGGTACGATGGATCGAATGTGGATATGCAACACCAAAAAAAAGTACAGAAGAGAGTCTTCAAACACAATGATCTGATTCGTCACTACCTACGATCGTTCACATATCGCAATAATGATACGACATACAGTATCTACAGGTATAATGATAAATGGTTTCTCTGTGCTAATTAAATAGAGTTTCCACCTGGTGGGATCATCTCAGTTGACGATTACAAGACACTTGTAACCCCTGGGCTTTACGAACTTCTATTTCGCAAGGAGCACATGGAGTTTACAGAATCCAACCTGCTGGAATACAAGACTTTGCTCGAACTCACACATGCACTTTACCAAAATAACAATCCTGAGACAGGTGTTTATAAGGGCGAAGATAACAAAAAAATCAGCATTCTCGCAAACCTCTTCAGTTACCTAGCACTGAAAAGCGGCGAAGGTCTGAAGAAGATAGACAACGACAAGAACACTGACAATGTATTTTGGCACGACCCGAACGAGCTGGTCGATAGGTTTCAGCTACTGCTCGCTTCGCAAAGTGTTGGAAATTACTCCCACGCTAGCGAGATAATTACAGTTGTCGAAAAACTGAAGGAAGCAGGATACATAGAATGATTCGATTGGGAATCGTCAATGAACTGCACGCATCTGCGAGACGCAACTACCTCCACCGCAAGGTCGTGGTTTGCGGGATGAACGACCTTTTTCGAGCCTATCTCGTCGAGATGATACTCTATGCTCGGGTCAACAAGGACTACAAATACATGTTAACCGTCATCGATTCGTATAGAAAATTATCCTGGACCCAGCCGGTGAAATCGAAGAATGCGTGTGATATCACCGAGACCATGGCTGATGTATTACACAGATTATGCATTCCGACTAATCTGCAAACCAACCAAGGCAAGGAAATCTACAATGCGAAGTTCAAGGCTCTGATGAAGAAACATAACATAAATCATTATTCCAAATACAGCAATCTCAAAGCTTCTATAGTCGAAAGGCTCAACAGGACTTTGAAGGTCAAGATGTGGAGGCATTTCACTGCGAATGGCAACTGCAAGTGGTTGGATATACTCCAAAAACTCGTTCGCGTGTACAATTCTGCCATTCATTATACCACTCGCATGAAGCCTGAAGATGAGAAAGATGATGCCCTGCTTCGAACCTTGTACACTGACGTGAAAATAAGGGACCCATGCAAGTCTAAAGCAAATGTTGGTGACTTGGTGCACATATCCAAACAGAAAGGCATCTTCGAGAAAGGGTTCACAGAGAATTGGAGCCCTGAACTCTTTCGTAAGCAAAATATACGCAACTATGTTCCGAGAACCTACTTGCTCGAGGATCTGGATAATATTCCCATCCACGGTGGTTTCTACACAGAGGAGATCCTGCCTACAAAGTTTCCTGATGTATATTTGGTCTAGAAGGTGCTGAAACGGCATAATACACGGTCGTATATCAAGTGGTGGGGTTTCCCACACTGCTACAATTCCTGAGTCGACGATGCGCACATCGAGCAGTAAACACAGAAAATTGCAATTAATCAGCCTGTGTATATGTGTTTTCTCATTTTGTACATTATCAAATATAAAAATTAGTTTTTAAAAAATTATTTAGTTTTTTATTTAATTTAAAACCCTCCACTTTATATTAACTTATTTAAAATAAAATACTTATCTTAAAAAATATAAGTAAACAAAAAAATTAATATGGCAGTTTACTTACTTTGCAGGAATGGTCCTTGTCACCATTCGGTACAGGCCGATAGCAGACAGCATAATCGAGAAATTAATGTTGCATATGAGTTTAAAATAGAATCTAGCATGGAGGGTGCCGACAGCACCACATACACTTTTAAAACATAAACAAATATGGCTGTCACCTAATGGCTAAATCGACATCTGGCCTGGTGGCGACATCGATTATTAATACACTAGTGTCATCTGGGCGATGTAAAAGTAAACACACGAAATCCAAGGTGGCTGCCTCCAGCAATGTATGAACAAATGACGAAAGAAAAAACCACCAAGATGGCTGAATTCTATATAATGAGCAAAGGCGAGAGGGATGAATAGGGGGGGTTCAAACGAATATGAGTAATTGGTAGTGGGGGTGAGTGATTAATCCAATGAACATCATGTGTGGGGGTGTAGGTGGTCTAGCGAATACGAGTAATTGGGCAATTAAATAAATTGGAAGGGGGAGTGGGGGGGTCAGTCATCTTCTGGACGTAATGTTGGGGTAGCCTCCGGAAATGTAAAATTTAAAAAAAAGTTTTTAAATAATTTTTTAATAATGAAGTTTTTTCTAGTTTTTAAAAATACAATTTTAATTATACTTTTAATGACAAATTTTTAAATAATTTAAAATAAATTTTCTATTTTTTAAATAAATTTTTGGGGATTTTTTGAGTTTTGAAGGTCAAATGTCACCGGGGTCAAGGTCAAAGGTGAAGGTCACAGACATATAATAAAGCAGACAAGATGGCCACTCCGATGCTCCGAACCCCCGACCTCTTGTCCCAAACTCCCCATAATCATTCTACTAATACATAATGCAACATTTATTTTCTGCTTTAAAATAAGTAGGAAGAGAACACAGACGATTTGTATAGGGTTATAAACAGAGAGTGTCTGTGCAAATATAATGTATGAAATTTCACGTACCGCCCACCATTTCTTGAGTACTCTTTGATCGCGACTGCTGAAGCATGACGCTCGTGTAGCGAGAAGGTCGATCCAGTAATGGTTTGAGCTCAACTCCCACTCCCCAGCCCTCNGCTGAAGCATGACGCTCGTGTAGCGAGAAGGTCGATCCAGTAATGGTTTGAGCTCAACTCCCACTCCCCAGCCCTCGTGACTCATAATTTAACTACCTGATTAGTAAACAAGTAGAACAGCTAAATGTTCAGTTGGTTACGTAAATAACTGCGTGTATTCATAGACTAGATTCGTTGTTCTAAATAATATAAAAAAGGAAAAGTCTTTAAGTTCTAAATGATGTAGGCTTATATTTCACTTATTACAAGTTATTAGTCCACAGAGACCATTCACAGAAATAGACATTTTATGTATACTGTGTGCTAAATTAAGCAGTGTTGTAACGACAGCACTATTAAAATTCAAAATGTTGGGTGCGTTCAGTGGACTAATAGTTTTTCCAGCACTTCCAGCTAAGTGTTACAAGCAGCGCTGCAGATTATGTTGGATAATCACTACTAGTGACTATATTATCATCTAAATGAAATGTTTTTTTTCTGGTGCATGGTTTTGTAATACTATAAAAAATTATTTTTATACATAATTGCGGATTTCGTATTTTAAAATAATNTTTCTGGTGCATGGTTTTGTAATACTATAAAAAATTATTTTTATACATAATTGCGGATTTCGTATTTTAAAATAATAAAAATAACCATAACAAGATTTAGTATCAAATCAGAAATGTCGTGTACATTCTTTGTTATGTTGTGTGAACGTCTCATTCCAGTAGCACTGTACGCAAATCCATGAAGAATATATAATATTTACCTATTTCTAAAACCTTTTCTGCACTTCGTCTAGTGTCTGTCGTGTGTTTTCAGCGCTGCAGCAAGTATTTTTGCGCTACAATAGCTGCACGAGTGCTACCTTGCAGTGGTGACATGAAACTTTAAGCACTGCAACAGCTCTCTGCCTGTGAACGAACCCAATGTCTAAGTATTTTTGATCAATTGACGTAACTTTCTGGCTCAACCATGTAACGTGTATGTTACAGCTCAAATCAGATTTGTTTGTAGAGGTATAATAACTATATCATCGGTTGTAGTATTTGATAAAAGATGCAGTAGCTTCGAAAATATATTTTCAACCATTTATATCATTTAAAAATGTACGATTCAGTGATGTAAGAAGTCTAATTTTAGTTCGTGTTATTGTTTGTGAATAACAATCCATTTATACGTTGTTAATTATAGAGTTAATAATTTATTACAAATTACGTCCTGAAACAATATTAGATGTACACCACTCTTAAAATTTGTTCAGTAATTTATGCCAAAGTAATAAGTCTTTATTTCAATATAATATATGACGAAGATGAAATCATATTTAAAAAAATTATGGTGCATGGACATTTTAAAATAACTAAAAGCACAATAATAACTGACAATAATTGACATAAATGTCTTATTACATATTCCGTCTCACTCACTTTATTAGGACATGCTAATGCCGACTGCGTTACATTTCTTGGACTTCTACATTCGCTACCAACATTTCTATTTTTTTTTTTATAATGTACACGTAAGTAGTGATATTTACATAAATATAGTCCTTGCCTCTACTAACGCCTTTTTGTGCTATCCGAGACATACGAACTTTCTTACCTTCCGCCTTATAAAAACGTGTCCAATATTGTTGTATGGTAGCCAAATTTGCTTTGGAAGTTTTAGCTTATTGATCAATGGGTTGCTGTGTGACTAATGGTAAAGTAAGAGAATATTGCATATGACATGGTTACTAGGAAAACAGCAAGTTGTATTTTTGTTCCTTGAACCACGGTTCCCTAATGCATTTAGAATAATAGTTATTTTCCTAGTTGTGTTCAAAGTAGAGATAAAGAAACAAAAGTGTGTGACTCAAAAGAAAGAAAATTTTCTTAAAATGAAATAAGTTCTAAGGTTGTGTTCAGCCAGGAAGTGGGGAGGGTGTGGGGACCCTAGCCCCTTATATAAGACATTGGCCTTTTTATAGATGCTGTTCCTTAAACTTCTGAATTCAATGAAAGCAGGAATCCGGAGAGAAAGGCAAGAAAGCGAATAAAGATAGCTATAATTTCACATCTTCCCAATTTCTTCACTACAATTAACGCCGGAAACAGCCAAATATGTACTCGTATCAGCGTGGACGACAATAGTTGCCTGAAGAGTTTCCTGAATGTAATTGCTGGATAAAAAACTAATATGTAGCTTCAGCCCTATAACTTGGATTTCTGACCTGGGACAAAGTGTGAGGAGCGGTAATTGTCTGACTGGCTATTGGGCAAGAATACGCACCAACAGGACCATTTTGAGGTTCACCAATTAGCAATNAGCGGTAATTGTCTGACTGGCTATTGGGCAAGAATACGCACCAACAGGACCATTTTGAGGTTCACCAATTAGCAATCCCAGCCCTCGGGTAGTAGAAGCAGTTGACAGTCATAAGTATTTAGATGAAAGAATTTAAATTACAGAAAAGTCGCCGAACTTAATTACTACGCGATTAGGGTGGAAGAGACAGTTGAAAGAGTTACTAACGTCTAAAGTATAAATTTAATAACAAGGAGTTGATGCGCTTCGTTCTCACCCGATGGGCGAAGTTACAATTGAGAAGTTGCCATTCAATTGGTTATGTTATATTAGTTTCAAGAACTGTCTTAGTTAAAATAAGTTATTTTTCAGTTTGAATAATAGTACAGCAGTCACGTTCCCATTTTTTATGCCAACAGACAACTCGGGTGTCGGCTTAAACGTAAACTTATATTTGANAGTACAGCAGTCACGTTCCCATTTTTTATGCCAACAGACAACTCGGGTGTCGGCTTAAACGTAAACTTATATTTGAAAACAACAAGCATATTTGTAGTTTCCCCGAGATTCAGATATGGAAAATTACGGTTCAAAGAGCCTAGTGACATCGTCTAAAGACGTCACTACAAAAATGTGTTTATTAGTTTGAAGGGCTGTAAGTCACAGTAAAATTAATCAAACCCAACTCCACAAANCGTCACTACAAAAATGTGTTTATTAGTTTGAAGGGCTGTAAGTCACAGTAAAATTAATCAAACCCAACTCCACAAATAAATGTAGACAGTGTACTGGGCCCGCCTCGTTAACGTTCTGGGCAATGCTTCAGACAATGCAACAGCCCTCGCTTTCGAACATAGAAATGTTTCTTGCGAGTTTTTCTGAGCTCCCGCTGAAGTAACGCTCAAATAGAAAGCAGTGAATAAAATACCCTGGAATCACGTCAGTANCGTCACTACAAAAATGTGTTTATTAGTTTGAAGGGCTGTAAGTCACAGTAAAATTAATCAAACCCAACTCCACAAAGAAATGTAGACAGTGTACTGGGCCCGCCTCGTTAACGTTCTGGGCAATGCTTCAGACTACTTTGGGTACAACAGCCCTCGCTTTCGAACATAGAAATGTTTCTTGCAAGTTTTTCTGAGCTCCCGCTGAAGTAACGCTCAAATAGAAAGCAGTGAATAAAATACCCTGGAATCACGTCAGTANTTTCTGAGCTCCCGCTGAAGTAACGCTCAAATAGAAAGCAGTGAATAAAATACCCTGGAATCACGTCAGTACAACCAGACTGTCGAAATACAGAAAATTGGAAGGACATACACACTACACTGTTGGCCATTAAAATTGCAACACCAAGATGGACCCGATCTATCAAAACCAAATATTTTGGACACAATACCCATTATACACCGGTGACATGATTACACTTGCAGCTCCGTATGGTGCATAGAACGTGGAGAAATCAGTACTGTGTGGCCTCATCACGGGCGACAATAACTGCTGCTACACACGACGCGGCACTGAGNTTTCTGAGCTCCCGCTGAAGTAACGCTCAAATAGAAAGCAGTGAATAAAATACCCTGGAATCACGTCAGTACAACCTGACTGTCAAAATACAGAAAATTGGAAGGACATACACACTACACTGTTGGCCATTAAAATTGCAACACCAAGATGGACCCGATCTATCAAAACCAAATATTTTGGACACAGTACCCATTATACACCGGTGACATGATTACACTTGCAGCTCCGTATGGTGCATAGAACGTGGAGAAATCAGTACTGTGTGGCCTCATCACGGGCGACAATAACTGCTGCTACACACGACGCGGCACTGAGAGGAAGATACTTTGAATATACGTTGGAGCATCTCCACCCATGCTGCTTTGATGTGTGCCCAATGTTCATCCGAGGTGGCCACAGGTGTCCTTTGGCAAACCTGCCGTCATCTGACCATAAGCATACTTTTTCAATAGGCAAGAAATCTTGTGATCGCGCAGGCCAAGGAAGCAGTGAGACATAGCGATCATCCACGAACCGTCGGAAGATGTGTGGCACATGCGGTCGCGCATTTTCCTGTTAGTAGAGGGCCACAGGTTGGCCCTGAAGTTAAGGGACAACACTTCCATGATGTAATGGTTGCTGGAAAGTGTACCAGCGATGCGAACTAGGTCTGAACTGGATTGGAACCTGATGGCACCCCATACCATAACTCCAGATGCTGAGCTGGTATGATGGTTCATAATTCATAGGACTCGGCCAGCGTGTGCCATGGTGCCACCAGACACGGATGTAACCATCGTTGTGCTGCAAGTAAATGCGGAATTCGTCGAAGAAGATGATGGCATGCCATGTGTTCCTGCAGGCCCTGCGTTTCACGCATCAATGCAGCTGCAGGTACCTGGGGTAAGCAGTAAGTGTCAGCCACAGTAATGGGTGCCTAGACAAGATGATCTGATGATGCAGAAGGCGACCACATGCCCAAAATCATGAGCGAGTGTGTTTGATGTGGCTGTATGGTCCGTAATCACCATGCTCAATAAATGTATGTCCTCGCGTTCGTTGGCGCGACAGAGATGGTGGCTTCTTGCATGACGTTCAGTCCATCCCTCCCATATCCGCTTCACTGTGGTTGCATTTATTCCAACCTGAGAACCCATTTCGCTGTTAGATAATCCACAATCCCGATATACTGCTATTCTCCTGTGGTCGAAGACAGAACCGGTTCGTGTGGTAGTTGTGTTCTTCGAAGTGGTATGCTCCACTCCGTCTGTACACACGAACGATGGCGTAACAATGCCACTACCTCTTAGTGGCTCCCCGACCTCTACTTATGTACTGCTTATCATCATTGTCGCCATTGGCGTACATGTGACGACACTTGGTTGAATAACTAATAACGTAATTGTCCTACCTTGCTCTCCGCATTCCCCAATGTGGAGTCCTTTAGGTGCGTCCTTCTTGGTTTTACAATTTTAATGGCCAGCAGTGTATCTGGATAAGAGTCCATAAGTCCTATAATTTCTATGTGCCCTAATGAAACAAAATGTTTAGCAAATATTTAATTTACTGAGGGGTGAGGCAATTACTAGTAATTTGTCAAATAGGAACTTAATCTTATATATCAACAAAAGTATAAATTTAAGAATTAAATTTTTAAATGTTACTTACACATAACAAGTGTTTATCAAGAAAAAATAAGTCTATTTATTCGGTTTAGAAAAACTTGCAGGGTCTATATACATTTTTATCTCTTTCCCATGAATGTTTTAGCTTGTACGTGCTCTGGAGTTTTAGTAACTTCTGCTGGCAGGCTTTAAAGTCATGTAGAGCGAAAGTAATGTATTATAAGACTGCAGGTTTTGGCAAAAAGAAACATAAACAAACACATATACTTNACAAAAGTATAAATTTAAGAATTAAATTTTTAAATGTTACTTACACATAACAAGTGTTTATCAAGAAAAAATAAGTATATTTATTCGGTTTAGAAAAACTTGCAGGGTCTATATACATTTTTATCTATTTCCCATGAATGTTTTAGCTTGTACGTGCTCTGGAGTTTTGGTAACTTCTGCTGGCAGGCTTTAAATTCATGTAGAGCGAAAGTAATGTATTATAAGACTGCAGGTTTTGGCAAAAAGAAACATAAACAAACACATATACTTGACTTTTTAGATCACAAAATTTTAACAGTTCAGCTGACTGTTATTAAGCTAATGTTGAGGACATTTACAGAGGATAAATATCAGTATATTTCGTCTTTGGTATTTATAACAAGCAGTGTCCGCATACAGCACATAGCACATCGCCCTTAGCAACCGGCCGACACCAGCAGTTCTAACAGACGATGACATCAAGCTACACCTGTGCTCCTAACAGGCATTGGGGGAATCAAGATGGCATCCCTGGTAGACAACACGAGAAACTTCTAAGATGGCAGCCGACACTAGTGCTGCCTAACAGATGATAGGCGAAACAATATGGCACCCCTTGGGGAACAGAAAAAGCAGACGACATCCAAGATGGTGGCCGACACCAGCGCCACCTAGCAGACGATGGAAGAGCCAAGATGGCGGCCTACTGCTGACTAAATAACATGGTGGTATACAGCAGATGACATCCAAAATGGTGGGTGGAGTGAGAGGGAGCAGGAGAGAGAGAGAGAGAGAGAGAGAGAGAGAGGCGAGAAGGAATGATAACATATGAAGTCGAAAGAAGAACATTTAGAAACATATTGGCAGTTGGCGAAGTGGAACCTTCCTGGTAAGCATTTCCACTGTGAATAAGAGCATACGGTGATGCTGGTGGTTTGCAGAATCCAACCTTTTTTATTTTTATAACTTCTGAACCATCCAATTGAAATAACTTAGTAGTTACAAATGGTAATTATATGATGAGGCTTACTGGGGTTATTTTATTAGTAAATAATAGTTTTATATTTTTAACGGGTTGCCTATCTATGTACCTATATATTTGTTTATTATTATCAAACTATTTGTTGAATTTCGTCAACTGACATCTTACTTGTCTTCAGTTTCAAGAAAGTATTCCCCCACCTCCTTGGGATTAGGAATCAGACTGAGCCATAAGTATTTCACACTTCCTTTATTGAGAGGAATAGCCATCCATACTTATCGCACAGCAAATGTACCTACCCCTGTGCAATCTTATGTGCAATACACTAACATATTTTTCTTGTGTGTAATCAAACATGTTTACGCACACATATTTTATAATACGTAGTTAACAAGAATATGACAAATATATCTGCAGCATCGTGCTAGAAGTGTCAAAGGGACAAAACCCTGTTTGTGGAAAGTGGAGAATGAAAATATTGTTGAAAGGTAACTCACATAGTGCTCCTTAAACTCAAACTTGTGAATTGATATTTTTTCTGTTTATAGCGTGGAGAATTTTTTGTATTTTGCCATGTAGTCAACTTTTATTTAGAACTTGTAAATAATTTCATAAAATAGAGATAGGTAATTATTTCACTTACACAATATATTAAATCTTGTGACATTGGTGGTAAAAGTGCAACGTTGATTGTTTTTGCTGAAAATGTTGCTGACCTATTTCCACTGCCATTAAAATAATAATAATACAGCATTTAATATATTAATTTACACCTTCCAACATAATGTAAAACTGTTACAAAGAAAACAATTATAAAACATAGAATACAGTCTTAATCTAGAAACACCACAAAAACAACAAAAAAATAAATACATTGTTTCTTATAAAAATTAGCATTATTCGCCATACTCTCCACTACTAGTATGGTCATTACACACATTAAAGATTAATTATTAAAGAAGTGTAAACAAAAAATCTTGCAGCCTAGAAGTACAGTAAAGTGGGGCAATGAACTGTTTTATTTACGCCTTATATCACAACATAATAATGATATGCGCTGTAGCTCGCACCGGCCATGAGTTCCCGTTACGTGTGGGCTCAGCTCTGTGGAAGGTGACCCACTTCGACTCTCCCCGCCCCCACGCAGACCCGCTCTCTGCTCTCCGTCGCCCCGCCGGGCTAATGATTGATGGCGTCACAGCCCTTCCTCCCCCTTGCTGGAGAAGTCGACGNCTGCTCTCCGTCGCCCCGCCGGGCTAATGATTGATGGCGTCACAGCCCTTCCTCCCCCTTGCTGGAGAAGTCGACGACTTGGAAGGATGCGCAAGAATTTTCTGGGTGCTAGGATCCTCGGCGCAACGTGGCATTTAGAGAAATTTCTGGGCGATGGTCTAAGAGACTATAAATATTGCAGTGGCCCCAGAGTCGGGAGTCTGTTGGTAGAAGTATTTTGCTTAGAGCGGTACCCGGGTGAAGTCGAGTGTGGCGAGGGACATAGGTGAGGAGGATGGATGACGACGAGATATTGCGAGACGACGGCGGACGAGGTGTTAGTGGTGTGAACGGACAAGAGGGCGTGAAACCCGACGAGTGAAGGCTACTGTGCATGAGGGCACTCACAGAACTCTAGAACATTGCGGACTGGTGGGATCTGGACTAAACGGAGGTGGGACTGTATGAACATGTGGTATGGAATTTTTTGTAAATATTAGAACTATCAAATATGGATATATAGTTAATAAAGTAATTCATTAGGATTTGATACACTGTCTATTATGACTTATTTTAGTTAGGCACTTGATTATATTAATTTCTTTGAGGTAATGGTAAATTGTACTGATTCGATTTATTAATTGTAAAAAGCAAGATATATCAGTTTATTGTGAGATATTGAGAAGAAAGTATTTTCTTTGTAATTATTTTTAATAAATTAGGAAATTATAATCAACTCTTTTATTTAATCAAGACCTCCATCCCTTAACGAATCTGGATTAGACCACTGATTTTGATAAAATTGTAACACTGGTGTCAAAAGTTGAATGAATGCATTTTATTAAAAAATTTATAAATAAAGAAATAAAATAATTTCAATCAATATTAAAGAAGAATATTAACTGTATGATAGTTTTGTAAATATAATTACAGTTGTAGTAATAGGCCTAGGAATTATTAAGAAATGTGTGGATGCTTACTAGAAAAATGTCGCCAGACATAGAAACACACTGCTCTTTGATCGAAATTCTAAGAAGTCAAATAAATAGCAAAATATATAGTGTACATAGCCAAATTAGTAATGTAAGGGAATTTGTAAGTAGTGTAAATTAAAATGTAAATAAGAGAGTACAAGATGTTAGTGTTGTGGTTGAAAATGTAGATAATAATATAGACAGTGTGACCGAAAAATGTGGATAGAAAAATATACATTATGAACGAAAATGTAAACCGAATGATAAAGGGTATTATCGAATAGTAAATAATGAAATTGACTGTGTAGACAAGACAATNAACGAAAATGTAAACCGAATGATAAAGGGTATTATCGAATAGTAAATAATGAAATTGACTGTGTAGACAAGACAATCGAAAATGTGAATGAAAGAATGAGCAATGTCGAGAGTAAGGTGGACCAGAAGATGAGTGCCCTCAATAAGGAATGGCAAGAATTCCTGCAGCAGAAGGGGAGAATACATTCAGTAGCTAGGGAGGAGCTGAGATGAAACCCCACCGAACCGAAGAATGTGAACAGCGAGAGGATGGTAGTAGTTGCCACCAATACAGCCCTCACAGGAGAGGCCCAGCAGTTCTGCAGNAGAATGTGAACAGCGAGAGGATGGTAGTAGTTGCCACCAATACAGCCCTCACAGGAGAGGCCCAGCAGTTCTGCAGTGTGGGTACCCCTCAGCCAGGGATGGGTAAATGCGTCACAGTAAACCCCGCTCCCTACGATGAACATACACCTTGGTGCGAATACCGACAACAGTTCAAGATCGTTGCCGCCCTACATGGCTGGACTTACGAGCAGAACCAATACAGGAGCTGTGGCATGATATCGTGCGACTCACACGCTTGTCTCTAGAGCGGTGCTCTTAGGATACACGAGATATAATCACAGTCGATATTTTCGTTGATGCTATTGCCAATGCAGATTTGTGCTGAACTGTGCGCCTGGCATCGCCACACAGGATGCATGATGCCCTNTCGTTGATGCTATTGCCAATGCAGATTTGTGCTGAACTGTGCGCCTGGCATCGCCACACAGGATGCATGATGCCCTAGCACGAACATTGGAGGTCGAATCAGCGTAGCAGGAGCCGATATTCCGGCATGCAGTACAGGCAGCTACCCCGTGTAATGATGATGTTGGAGATAGCATCATGGACATATTGAGTAAGTTGGAGACCACAATGAAAGATATTGCTGCCAGAGTCTGTGCTAGAAAACCCCAGTTTTTGTCCACCTATGAGTTGGGAATGTTGGGAGTGTGGCCGGAGAGGACACTTGAGAATCCAGTGNAAAACCCCAGTTTTTGTCCACCTATGAGTTGGGAATGTTGGGAGTGTGGCCGGAGAGGACACTTGAGAATCCAGTGCACGCAGAAGAACTGCAGGACCCAACAACCAGAAGTGAGTACGACCGAGGGCTTGTTGAGAAAACTGGAGGCGGCGATAGGAGAACTTCTGAACTCCGTAGAGGCAGCGACACCTGTCTCTCGTCGACGAAGGTGCCGAGAACGTAGGAATTATGGAAAGGAGGAACACTTGCGAGCCTGGTGTCGAAGGNTGTCTCTCGTCGACGAAGGTGCCGAGAACGTAGGAATTATGGAAAGGAGGAACACTTGCGAGCCTGGTGTCGAAGGTTGCCACCCGAGACTAGTCATCAAGGAATGGGCCAAAGGACAGCTGCAAAAACCAGTATATCTGACAGCCATAGTAATGCCTATCCAATTCACAGTGCCATCAAAACTTCAGGCAATGCCATAACTGAGGGAACGAAGAAAGTTCGCCATNTGTCTCTCGTCGACGAAGGTGCCGAGAACGTAGGAATTATGGAAAGGAGGAACACTTGCGAGCCTGGTGTCGAAGGGTGCCACCCGAGACTAGTCATCAAGGAATGGGCCAGAGGACAGCTGCAAAAACCAGTATATCTGACAGCCATAGCAATGCCTATCCAATTCACAGTGCCATCAAAACTTCAGGCAATGCCATAACTGAGGGAACGAAGAAAGTTCGCCATATAGTGGTGAGAAGAACGAGGATACTGGAGTCGGATGGTCTAAGAAGTCACCCTGCACCTAACACAGGCGAGGCAATGAAAGAAGTCTAGGTAACAGACGAAGCTGCACACATGCATCTTCAGGGGAAGAAAGATAGCCCGGGGGCAGGAGACTAGCATTTCCCAGTGTCTACTGGCATCAAGCGGAACACTCGAAGTGATCCGAGATTTTCAGGCAATGCATGCGGCTAGTGTGACTTTATGAAAGGAAAAACATTGGGGGTAACACATCTCAGTGCCAAGGATGTTGGGAAGGCCTTTCCAAATTTTGAAGCTAGCAGGTGATACCTACTTCCAAATCTACTACCGAGACTCCCTGAAGGAAAAGTCTAAGGTTGTTGACATTGACCGACTGGTGCTCTACAAATGTCCAGATGTTGGAGAGTATGTTCGGGATGAACAGCCTTAATGAGGGGGGAATGATATGCGCTGTAGCTCGTACCAGCCACGAGCTCCTGTTATGTCGTACCAACCATGAGCTCCTGTTATGCGTGGACTCGGTTCTGTGGGGGCTAACACATTTCGACGCTCCCCAACCCCAGGCATACCCACTCGCTGCTCTCCATCGTCCCGCTGGGCGAATGATTGACGGCTGACCTGCCTGGCTTCACAGCGCCTCTTTTCCCCTGCTGGAGAATCCGGTGACCTGGGAGGATGCACAAGAATATTCTGGGAGATAGAACCCTCGGTGCAATGTGGCATTTAGAGACATTTCTGTGCAATAGCCTAAGAGACTATAAATATTGCAGCAGCCCCAGGGTCGGGAGTCTGTTGGTAGAAGTCTTTTGCTGAGTGTGTTACCTGGGTGAAGTTGAGTGTGGCGAGGGAAATCAGTGACGAGGACAGACGACGATGGGAGATTGTGACACTATGGTGGACGAGGTTTTTGTGGTGTAAACGGACAAGAGGACGTGAAACCGGACGAGTGAAGACTACTGTGCATGCGGGCGCTCACAGAACTCTAGAACACTGCGGACTAGTGGGATCCGGACTAAACTGAGGTGGGATTGTATGAACATGTGGTACGGACTTTATTGTAAATATTGGAACTGTCGAATATGGACATATAATTAATAAAGTAATTCATTAGGATTTTATATACTGTCTATTATGACTGATTTTAGTTATTTTATTTTATATTAATTTATTTAATGTAGTTTTTAGTTGTACTAATTGAATTTATTAATTGTAATTTATTGTGAGATATTGAGATGATAAAAGTTTCTTTGTAATTATTATTTATTAATTAGGAAATCATAATTAATTATTTTATTCAATTAAGACCGCTATCCCTTAATGAACCTGGTTTATCCCACNACAGAACTCTAGAACACTGCGGACTAGTGGGATCCGGACTAAACTGAGGTGGGATTGTATGAACATGTGGTACGGATTTTATTGTAAATATTGGAACTGTCGAATATGGACATATAATTAATAAAGTAATTCATTAGGATTTGATATACTGTCTATTATGACTGATTTTAGTTATTTTATTTTATATTAATTTATTTAATGTAGTTTTTAGTTGTACTAATTGAATTTATTAATTGTAATTTATTGTGAGATATTGAGATGATAAAAGTTTCTTTGTAATTATTATTAATTAATTAGGAAATCATAATTAATTATTTTATTCAATTAAGACCGCTATCCCTTAATGAACCTGGTTTATCCCACNAATTAATTAGGAAATCATAATTAATTATTTTATTCAATTAAGACCGCTATCCCTTAATGAACCTGGTTTATCCCACTGACTTTGATAAAATTGTAACAATAATATTAAAAAACATGAAAAATTGTTACAAAGAAGAATTATCATCCAGTCTTATTCTAGGACTGTACATAAAAACTTAGGAACTAAATCCGTAGTCTCTGATGAAAAAAACTAATATTATGCACTGTCGTCTTCATCATTGTCGTGGACACTGCACGGACACAGTTCCGGTGCTGACTTGCTAGCTGCCAATGATTAGTAAAACAAGCGACTTCTCGGTTGGATGTACTCCAATAGTGAAAGTAAATCATTCATTTTGGCTTCATTCAATGGCATCAATTTGTTATTGATTGGTTTCACGGTTTCGTACATTGTTTTTGAGCTTTGCGTACTTATTTTCAGATCAACCATTTTAAAATCCTTTTCAGGACTGAAAAAGTATTTGTAGAAAAATTGCCCACAATATTCATTACAGCACTGTATTCATTTAATTCTGAGTCATTGTATTGGTTCATATTTTGAGCTTACTTTTCTGTGAACGAACATTTCAGTGAGTAGTTTGCTAAAGTCAAGGAACTGGTGCTGCTGAAGTTCAGTTATTTCAAGATCACGCTTACTTTGCACAGGTCGTATTAAATCTGGCCAATCTCTCGGAAGTTCGATTTCGGCAGTGGTGGTTTTCTTAGTTATATTGAATGTTGCATGGATTGTATCTACCTCCATATGTGTGTGGCCTGTTTCTATAAATGTATGGTTAACTATTGCCAGGTTTTACCCAGAAAGCTTTGCATCTGTCATTACATTCAGAATCATCAAAGGAAAGTAAATATTTAGATTATGTCCAGAACATGAATNGAAAGCTTTGCATCTGTCATTACATTCAGAATCATCAAAGGAAAGTAAATATTTAGATTATGTCCAGAACATGAATCGCTTTACATGTTTATTTCCAAACAACCATAATGTAGAGATGATAAATACAAGAAGAAATTTTGTCTTCTTTATTTCCTTCATATGCATTTTGAGCCAAATCTAAATGTCTGTCTCCGTCTTTAATCGTCCGTTTCTTTTCTTTGTCTCCATCTGTTGAGGTTAACTTCATTTTAAATTTGTCACTCTCCCCACATGTGTAATTTTGGGTATTTTGAAAAGAATAATTGAAATGTTTAACAAACATTTTCCTGTAAAAACGTTCTCTCTGAGGAATCTTACTATTCTGTTCACAATAATACATGCATATCTGGTACATTTTTGATATTGTGAGATCTGGGTACAAGTGTTGTTTTTCAGAATGAGAACGGGAGTAATTGCTTGCATAGGCAGGAAATTTTTGGATAAGGCTTTTGATGACATCAAGTTCTGACACAGCAATCCTTTTGTGTTTCATGTGTTTACCCTTCTGATTTACAGAACAAATTCCACTTGGAGATTTTCCGTTTTTTCTCCACTATCACCCTGATGTTTCCTAACTTTATATCTATAGTGTTTATAAATATTGTTTGACATGCCTCCATCCTTACTGCCACAGAGGAGTTCAATAAATATTTGCGAGAGAATTCCCGTATGCTTTCTTTTCCATCTGTATGTTTGACGGTTTGAACTTTTTTCACACATTCTTCCACTGAATTAGCTAAGAATTGGTCTTGGGCATCTTTGGAAAGGCTGTGAAATGATTCAAACATATGTACTCTACGAATTTCATCAAATTTTTCATAGCATTTCCTCCCACATCTGCAAGAAGTCTCCAATGACATACTTGGAACCATCTTATCTGTTGTGTAGGTGTATTCTTCACCATACATTTTGGCAGTCTTGCGTTTAT
The DNA here is from genome assembly GCA_002778355.1 of Clitarchus hookeri. NCBI lineage: Eukaryota > Metazoa > Arthropoda > Insecta > Phasmatodea > Phasmatidae > Clitarchus > Clitarchus hookeri. The sequence goes on along the minus strand of NQII01000026.1, from coordinate 46,178 downwards.
TGCGAGCCCAATTATTAGAATATTTATTTATTTGCGTGTAATTTCTTTAATTCCCGTCTCATTAGCACAAAGTACATTATTATTAGCATTCACTCCATTATAACTATCTAGACATAAGTTATTACTTTGTGTAGCCAGGTTGATCTCATTTCATGCAGCAATTTCTTTATGTTCTTCTCCTGAAACAAGTTGTTTGCTTTTTTTTTTCGGCAAATTTTCTTTTTATTATTACTGAGCTCCTCAAAACTCTCATCATATAACTGCAAGTCAGTTAATTTACCAGATTCTGTTGTTTATGGAAGTTCTGATGTTGACAACTTACCTATTATGTTTTCATTGCACTTTGACCCACCAGCATGGACTAATGTAATTCCCTCCGCTGCTATGTTCCTGTCAATATCGGAAATCCCAGATATTCAGGGTGCATTTCCTGTAGATGTTACTGAGTATCATGGATGTTAATTCCATCTGTGAACTCTGAAAGTAGAAAAAAAAGATTTTGAGTTAGAACAAACGTCGCTGCCTTCGAGTTTGGTTTCCCTATCAGCTGTTTGACTATGCTAAAGTTGTTTAGTAAACTTACTTAAACACAGGATATATTACAACCAACCACTCTAAAACTGTCGACTGTTGTAGCCCTTATAAATATATTTTTAATTCACTAATCTGTGCAAGTGGTTTGGTTTAAATAACATTATAAGAGTTAATGATTGGCGTTTTGTTGCAGTTTTAATGGCACTATTTACACATTACAAAGTTTTAACACTATCTCTATTACAATTTCCAGTTTGGTGCTATTAATGAAAAGACATTTACCAAAAATTATATTATCCTCAGATTGCACGTCAAAGTATACGTCCACAGTCCTGTCTTCAATTAAACACCACTAGTAGATATAAAATGCCGATTCGAACGCAGTGCTGGCGGACCATAGATTTTAACCATCTGTTTTCAACCCACTTTTAAAAACTAGTGGATTAAAAAATAGTCATATGTTTTCAACCCAATTTTAAAAACTAATGGGTTAAAAATAGCCATACGTTTTCAACACACTTTTAAAAACTAATGGATTAAAAAATAGCCATACGATTTCAACCCACTTTTAAAAATTAATGGATTAAAAAATTGCCATATACATTTTCAAACCACATTTAAATCTAGTTGTTTGAAAAGAACCATAAATTATGATGATGCCGATACAAGCGCGGGCACATGCAGCGCAAAAAAGTTGCGTTAAAATTTGCTTTTAGAAAAACGTGTTTAGAAAAAGGCATTTAGAAAAATGCGTTTAGAAAAAGGTGTTTAGAAAAAGGGGTTTAGAAAAAGTTGTTTAGAAAAAGGCGTTTAGAAAAAGGTGCTCTAAGAATTGGCAGCGATATAAAGGAATAAAAATGAATACTAAAAATGCGCTCGTGAAATCAAATATATATATAATAAATGAATACAAATGAAAATATACTGATGTATAATTATACAAAGACGACCATGGCAATGAAAAAGGCTAATGCAACTGGTAATGTAAGGAACGAATATAAATTTAAGTGTGATGTTTTTTATGAAAAGAAAGAAGAAGCAACCTCAACAACCATTTGTCAAGTGTGAAACTTGTAACCACTATTACAAACCATCTCTAATAATAAGTTACTTGAGGAGCAAAGTACACAAATATACACTCATATTCAGTGTAGACGGAATTGAAAAAGCATTTCAAAGCCGGATCAAGACTTATTCTGTAAAGAATGTGAATGCATACAAAGACCCAAATCATTCCCTAAACGATATAAAAGGAGCTGTCACCAGCATAATTAATAAACATTTAAAATATATGGATCTGAAAGTGAACATGAAGTTATTCGTTGAGTACAAAAGAGGAACTGGTGACAATATCGAATATGTAGAAAGCTCTTTTAAAACTAAGAACGAAATTATAGTGAAATCAACTAATCTAGAAAAATATTATACCGATAGCATATTGAAAATGATAGCTAAGATGGGTGCATTTGAAGAAAAGGGCTCTCAGTGGGTGATCAATAGGAAATTCAATCTAGAGGTACGAATAAATAAATATGTTCAATTTAAGTGTAGCTCTTAAGTTGATCTTTCAGAAAAAATCAAAGCTAAGCAAGCCGCAATTAATATTAAGAACAATGATCAAAAATGTTTTTTGTGGTCTATTCTATCCGCACTACATCCTGCACAAAAGGATCCTCAAAGAGTGAACAAGTATTTGTATCATGAACATGAGTTTGACGAAGCACTTAAGGGTATGGAATTTCCTACGAAATTGGATAGCATACCAACCTTTGAGAAAAGAAGCGGATTATCAATCAATGTATATACATATGAAGAAAAAGAAAACAAGGACAATAATTAATATATAATCTATCCATTAAAAATAAAAAATAAAAAGTGGATAAGCATATTAATCTACTCTACATCAAAGATGAAAAGAATGACCACTACTGAAAGATAAAAAGTCTTTCGAGACTTATTGCATCACAGGTGGTAAAGAATGGCCATAAAATATACATATGTAATAGCTGCTTGCAACACTTCTACTCTGAAAGCCAGCTAAATGCTCACGAAGAAGACTGCCGAGGTCATGATGGAATTAGAATCGAACTTCCATATAAAGAAAATAACATACTAAGATTCAAGAACAAAAATTATTCTTTGAGAGTCCCTTTTGTGATATATGCCGATTTTGAGTGTTTGTTAACTAAAATCGATACTTGCCAACCAAATCCCGACGACTCCTACACGAAGCCGTGCCAAAAACACGAGCCTGTTAGTTTCAGTTACTATATAAAATATGAACATGAATACTATAAGGCACCAGTAACTTATGAAGGATCTGATGCATCTAGGGTATTCGTCAAGATGTTAATGGAGGAAGCAAATACAATAGGAGATGTCTACAAAAATGAAAAACCAATGATTCCCTTGACCAAGAAAGAACAAATTGGTTATGATACAGTCACCCATTGCCATATATGTGAAAAGACTTTGGATGGAGACTCTGTGAGAGACCATGACCACCTTACAGGTAAATTTAGAGGAGCCGCACACAAAGATTGTAACTTATCCTATAGAAATCCATGTTTTTTTCCTGTGTTTATACACAATCTATCTGGATATGACACATATTTATTTGTAAAGGAGCTTGGCATCGATGAAAATAAAATTGACCTAATTCCCAACAATGAGGAAAAATATATTTCTTTCACTAAACATGTAAGTGAGGGCGTAAATCTAAGATTTATTGACTCATTTAAATTTATGGCTAGCAGAATCGATAAGCTCTCTAGAAATATTTCCAGAAGTCAATTCCGGGAAACCAGTAAGTATTTTTCCAATGAACTTCTAGATATTGTTACAGTGGAACTTGGATAATTCGAACTTGGATAATTCGGAATTCGTGGTTAATTCGAAGTTTTTTCCTGGTCCCTTGAATTTCCTATGCTGGCAATTTAAAATTTTCGTGGATAATTCAAAGTTTTTTTTGGATAATTCGAAGTTTTTTATCCTCGGAAGTCATAAGAGTAGACAAATACCCTTTGAACTAGAAGCAGATCTAAAAGTCCATGTGTTGTGTTGTGATTTGCTAGTGCTTTTGAAATGTAGTGGGACAATGATAAATGCCTTCAGCTCATTGAACTTTATGGGGAGAACGGTTTAGTGCAATTTCTTGCCATCAGAAACGATGATTGCCATAATCTGCGTTTCCGTCTCCGTTGCTTAGTTAATTCGGACAATATCAAAAATGATGCAGCACAAAAACCAAGCTTTGCTGGTGCCATTTCTGAATGTTCGGGAACAACTGTTCATGTTCAGGTTTTGTAAACGAAAATCTCCCTGGGCGTT
>NQII01000026.1:14005-27788 GCA_002778355.1 Clitarchus hookeri | reverse complement strand
GATAAAAATAAAAGACAGGAACAACCTTTGATAGATGCGATAAAGGACTTGGGACAAAAAGTTGAGCACGTAACAAACGAGAATAAGAACCTAATCAAGGAACTTGTTCCATTTGCTGTAAAGAATTTGTACTACCCACGAACGCCTACGGAAACTTCATTTGAGAGGAAATTGTTTGGTAAAGCAGACACCGGTGGGGATGACGTTGAACGCTATGACGATGGAGTTGAACGCTATGACGATGGTGTTGAGGCGTTGGAGAGTTTGAAAAACGATATTGTACCATTAACTAACTAAAGAACAGCATTTATTGGAGAGAAAGTGGCTGAATTCTTAAATAACTGCGATGACCATGTTTTTGGACTAAGGCCTGAAGGAAGCAAAAGGTAAATTGGTGATAGCGAAGTAATATTCAACAATGACCGACTTACTGTAAAAGATCGAACATACATTGGAATTGATGGTTTGCTCAAATAACTAACTCGTAAGGATGTATCAGCAAGTGACTACACTGTAACCGACTATGAAAACTATAGTCATATCATAACAGATACAAGTGCAGTTTTTCAAAAGAATGACCCCAACTCAGGAACACCAGAATCAAGCAAAGGCTATAAATGGAAAACTATCTTTATACCAGTGTACGATATGATTAAGAAAAAGGGTTACTCTCCTCGAACAGTAACAGGTATAAAGACATATACAGGCTATCCCAAAGAATACATATGGATGGATTATGTTAGGAAGCTCATTGATAGGCTTCTCGTTATTTATGGCGAAGAGAATGCTGGAAATGATAACTATTACAATGAGAAGGTCGGAATAATGGATATGCTCAACAGCAAGTTTAGTGACTTTGTTGTGAATAATCCAAAAGGTATACCATACCTGATACNTGATATATATTACAATGAGAAGGTCGGAATAATGAATATGTTCAACAGCAAGTTCAGTTACTTTGTTGTGAATAATCCAGAAGGTATACCATACTTGATACAAATGTTGAACACAATACCCTCTTCTTTCTGGGAGTCGGAGCCTCATGGAAAGGGATTATTCAATGACATAATAATTTGTCTACCTTTTGAGTTGCATGCACTAGGCTATAAATTCCTAGGCCCAGGTACCAGACTAAAAGAGAGACTTGAGAGAGGTGATAAACCTGTTAATACATTAGATGAAGCTGCAATGGAGCATGATATAGCTTATAATCACCATTAAGATCAAGATGAATGACATGTAGCTGATAAGGAACTAGAAAAGAAGGCATTCAAAAGATTATTAAGCTCAGATGCTGATCTCAATGAGAGATTGTGGGCTAGTGGTACTGGATCTGCGATGCATATTAAATGTAAAATGGGCTGGGGAATTAAAATAAAATTTTAAAAATATTAGGTATAATAAATGAAAGTAAAAATCATTGCATTTCAAGTTTTTAACGAGGAGCTGAAGGGTATGAATATTGATTATTTCCTGACGAAAGACCAACTGGAACGTAAAAACAAGAAATTGAAGGAAGGCAAAAGTATGACTATCACAGTCTCAACTCCACAGCTTAAGAAAATGTCTAAGGAAATGAAGACGAAATGGTTTGACATTTCACAAGGGTGGATTTTTACCTTTGATGTTTGCAGCATTGGGAGCTCTAGGGGCATTGGCAGGAGGTGCCTCATCTATTGCAACATCAGTAATTAATGCTAAGAAGAGAAACCAGGAATTGGAAGAACAATGTAGACATAATTTAGCCATGGAGAAAAAAAGGTAAGGGGGTGAATAATGCCAAAAAAAAAGAAGTAACTCCAATCAGTAACTTTGGTATTGATAAAATGGTTAAAACATTTGGCCAAGATGTAAAAACTCTGGAACACACTAGGTATGCTAATGGAAAGAATCCAATAAAAATATTTTTTCAACTCATNAATTGATTGCGTATCTCGGTGGTAATATTATTTATAACGATAGCAGAATTCAAAATTTCCACCAAGTAATTTGTGGCCATTTGTGTGTCATTGTGCTAAATCACTTTTCACATAATTTTAGATTTCCAAAAATTATTTTATTATTAATAAACTATGGATATATGTAGAAATGCATTAATGGCCTCTTGGATTGAAGATAAAATTAAAGAACACAGGAATAATGATACAACTACTGAGAAGATCAATCCTAATTATTTTGTTTCCCACCCACAGTTCAGTGACTTTATAACCACACTGACAAAAAAATCCTTGGATAAAGCCTTTCTTACCTACTTAGAAGAAGATAATAATATATATTTTGAAAACAAAAGGCTTAGAAACATGGGAAATCCTATTGCCCCTAGCGATGCAATAAATTTAGAGTACTATCAATCCAACAGAATTGACATTATTCATTTAGTCGGAAAAAACAGTTAAAAGGACAAATTATTTTACCTGGGTAGTAATCAAGCACATTGCATTTTTATGAGGAGAGGCAGAGTAAATGAGATAATAATAAAATCAGAGGAATATAAATGAATTATTAAATTATACCATAATTTTAAAAGCATTAACATATTTTGTATTTCGATGTAATGCCCAATGATAAGATATTTTTTTTTAAATTCCAAAAGCTTTCAGTTTATCTGAAGGCACAGTTGTGTTTTTTTAAATAGTTACGGTATAAAAAATAGCAGAGCCTGTTTGTTTTTAATGGAAACACTTCCATTAAAAGCAAAGGAAAATGTGCTAATAATCTAAGGATTTATAAGTCTTTAATTTTATTATGGTACTTGCCATTATTCAACTTACGAGTCGTATCTATTGTAACAAAACCATATTCCTTATCCCAACATTTTGAACAAGTCTCCCTAAATTTCTCAAATGGAATATCACCACCAACGAAATCGCTATGAATATGTTTAAGATTTGTATCATCTTGTCTGAATATGCTAAGAAAATTGGCATTGTTTCTTATAAGCTGTTTAGGCACTTTTGAGTATGTCTGAGCTAAATAGAAACAATCAATATCTTTGTGACTACTGCGAGTGAATATAACTCTTACTTTGTCCTGATTTTCAAGTATGACATCATCAAAAACAACAACAGAGTCATAACAACATTCATCCACAGAAAACATTTCTTCATTAGTAGGGAAGATGAGCGCTATTGGTTCAGTTATTGATTTTGCTGCTACCTCCATATCTTCCTTTAAAGTGATATATTTTGGTCGGTTCAGACTTTTTGAACACTCATATNATTGGTTCAGTTATTGATTTTGCTGCTACCTCTGTATCTTCCTTTAAAGTGATATATTTTGGTCGGTTCAGACTTTTTGAACACACATACAGAGTACCAAAGTCCAACTATCCTGGGGCATATATAAAATTACCAATCATAAGTGTACTTTTTACACAATTACTAGGGCCCACCATCAAATATGTAATATTATTAGGCATTAATTCTCCATGTCGTTTTGCCAATACAGTTTTGTCTGGTATCCTTATTTTAATATCCCAGTCTACTTGTTTCATGTTTATTGGATTATTCATTTATTTAATAGATTTTTTTGTAATAAATCAGTAAAGTATTCAAGCTAACCAATAACAAATCAGTGTTGAAGAAAAGACTACATTATCCTTTAGAGGTAGAGGAGCACTCAGTGGCTTTACTGCATACCTAACACATAACATTACCCCTGTGAAAAATAGGTTATATTTTATAGACCTGGGTGGTATGGGAACATCAGTTGAAATTCCAGTTGGCCAATATAGTTTAAAAGATCTTCTAAAAACTATAAAGACAATTTCCCCATTTAATATAGTTCCAATGGGTGGGGGAGAAAATAATAGCATATCCCTCGAGCTGGAAAAGACAACTAACAGGGTGAAAGTAAAATGTGTGTATAATTTACAGTTTGGAAAATGGGGTTCGATAGAAGAACTTTTGGGTTTCACAGAAAATAAAATCCTGAAAGCAAATCAGTACTATTACGGAAACACAATTCCAAAATTTGTTCCCTTTGAAACAATAAATATACACTGTAATGTTAATGGCATAATATTAAGACAAGATGAATATAACCACAGAGAAACTAGCNTTTGGAAAATGGGGTTCGATAGAAGAACTTTTGGGTTTCACAGAAAATAAAATCCTGAAAGCAAATCAGTACTATTATGGAAACACAATTCCAAAATTTGTTCCCTTTGAAACAATAAATATACACTGTAATATCGTTAATGGCATAATATTAAGACAAGATGAATATAACCACAGAGAAACTAGCATAATTGCTACATTTAAACAAAGGACTAACCTGCTTATCCATTATTTTTTCCAGTGCAAACAACTCAAGTAAAGGAAATAATAGTTTAAATTAAGGATGACAAAAGTAAGTTGATAAATTTTGATTCATCAGAAAGAACTGTTGTATTAGAGATGAGAGCATATATACATATTTTTCTATTAAAGAAAAAGGTATTTTAGGTTGGAAGTACTCATATAATAACTTAAATGGTTATTTAAACCATTAAAGTTTCATATTTTAAAAAAACTAAATAATATAGGTCAGGCTCATTGATAAATGCTATCGAATTGCATCATCTGTATCTGACTTCACCACACAGCTTGCGTTATGTTGGTGTAGACACAAATTTTCCTGATAAGGACTTGCTATCTGCGACTACTACACTCGCTAACTGTGACGTAATATGTGAACCCAGATGTGGTCGAGGTCGATGTATGCGCACTCTGGACATGGTTCATTAAACCATTCGACGGGACTCGCTCTATAAATTGTATGAAGAACCTCGCCTAGTGGTCTTGCCAGTTTAGCTCAATGGCAAGACATCCGACTCTTAACGCAAGGTTCATGGGATCAAAACCCGTGCTGGGCAGATAAATTTACAGCGTGGGTGTGAAGGCGCCCGCATCCACACTGAATGTTTATCAACCGAGCCGTTTTAAATTTGAGCTAATAAAATTAATGCTCGTACTATTAGCAGATGTCTAAGAGTAGCAGATGCAAATATATGGTACCTCTTAAAGCCCAGCAAAAATACTCTCTACAGTATTCAGTATTGTATCAGAAGTATAGCTGGGTAATCTCGGATGGTGAAGGCGCCACACTATCTGAGAGGGGGTACTAGAAATAAAAAAAAAACTCCTTCACCTCACCATTTAATAAAAAATTGCTGGCCGAGTGGTGAGGTGGGGAGTTTTCCGAAAAACGGAGTTTTGTTGGCGTCTCAAAATTAGGCCGTGATTATATTTGAAAAAAAAGGTCACTGGCGAGTATTTAAGTTGACTATAAACCTTTTGCAATTTTTTCTTGTAAGATAATAAAGATGTATATTATTTCTATAGAAAATGCAATGAAAGATTTAGAAAAAGAATAAGTGTGTTTCACCTACTTTAATATGTCGAATTTGGAGGTGTATATCCAAACATTTAATTAGACTATGTTGCAGAACCTTTTCGAAGTCAGAGTGGTAATTGTGTTTTAATGGTTTTACAATCATTAAAACTATATAGAGATATGAATACAAATGAAAATATACTGATGTCTAATTATACGAATACGAGCTCTTCAACAAACAGAATAGGATGCCTTTGTTTGTCTCCACAGTTTTCCATTCCTTTATACACAAAACTTGTGCCTCCACGATTAACATCATTTAGCACTTTTTTTTACTGAATATCTGTACATATCTGTCTGGTAAGGTCACCTTAAAATTTCCTGAAGTAACTACCACTTTGAGACCGTACCTGGTTTCTTTTATTTCAGCGTTGTTTATCGGGTAGGACATTTTGCACTATTGTTANCTACCACTTTGAGACCGTACCTGGTTTCTTTTATTTCAGCGTTGTTTATCGGGTAGGACATTTTGCACTATTGTTAGGTCGGAAAGCTTCATAAATTGGTAGGTGCTGTTTAATACATTTAGCAACTGATCCATGTTTTGTCCTTTATTATACATTTTAATTTCCTTAAATCAAAATAAAGTATCGTGCTAATTCTTAGAGCACCTTTTTTCTAAATGACTTTTTCTAAATGCAACTTTTTTTTCGCGCTGTGCCCGAATTGGCATTGTCATAATTTATGGTTCTTTTCAAACAACTGGTTTAAAAGTGGGTTGAAAATGTATGGCTATTTTTTAACCAATTGGTTTTTAAAGTGGGTTGAAAACGTATGGCTATTTTTTAATCAATTAGTTTTTTTTAGTGGGTTGAAAACGGATGGTTAAAATCTATGGTCCGCCAGCGCTGTGTTCGAATCGGAATTTTATATCTACTACCATTCCCTCTCCCTCATCTGTTACCTAAGTACACATAGTTTTGGAAAATCATTCTTAGATACAAGACCTGATAAATAATAGTAAACTTGTAATACACATTAATTAAACGATATGTTGATCAATTTAAATACTAACAACAATTTAAAGACTTGATATCTGTTTATAGTGTACCTTATTAAAATGCAGTGGCTTTTGTCAATGTTTTCCTTCATTTGATTTATATCAACAACAGTAATACTTTAAATATGCCTTGAACTATTCCGCGATTACAAACCTAAAGGGTTTTCAGGTAAAAGGACACATGAATCATACCTGGCTGTTGTGGATAAGCATCAGGAGTCACCTGTAAGTCTTCTTGTATAGAAACTGGCACCATAACAGTTTGTTTTTCTAGTATCTCTTCTGGGACAGTCCCAGGTATTTTATCAGCTAGAACAACTTCAAGAGCAGACACAGAATTTTTTTTTTGCGATGAATGATCCGCACATAGCTGTATAAACTCTTCAGGAGTAAATGCCGAACCTATAACAAAACTATATTTACGTGCCTAGAATTTCAGTTAAAGCCTACACAGTAAATGGTTACCTGCAGGAAGGATTTTCCTTTCCTAGTGTTTCCACTTTTAGCATTCACGTGAGTATGGATACAGCCTTAATATAACCTATACTCTAGCAGCCCTTGTTTATTAAGTCCAAACAAAACACAGGTATAGGACTGGATCATGTTGACATAACGGGGATAATGTCGAACTTTTTTTTATGTTTATAACACAAAAATTTTGGGAAATAGGTTTTTGCTAGAAATGTTTTGTTTCATTAAGTATCGTAGTGCTGTACACATACAATTTAACGTTACCTACTTCTTTTTAAAGTGGTTTGATTCTTGTTTTCACTTTCTGAGCAGCTTCAATCAACAAGTAATGTTGCCCTTTACATTGTTCTCTTTTTTAATGTTAACCATAACCATTGAGGTCATCTCTAAACACAACATCTAACATCAACGAATAACCAATCTACTCTTATGACAACATAATCCAGCTAAAAATTGACTGTAGTTCAGTGCAACAACAGCTTATGTTGACATTGGCAGTTCTGGCACAAGTGAAAAAATGCATTAATTTAAAATCACCACGCAAAAATAATGTATATCAATATTGGTACTTCTTAAACGATAATTGCGATACTTCTGATTAACAAAACTTAATGCAAAAACTGCTCAAGTTAACGTTGGCATTTCTTGCACAAATAATTGAACTAAAATTACTTACAACATCTTTATGTAAGAGTAGATTATTTTAACTTTGCCACTTCTACATAATATCTGCATTTTTCNCTAAAATTACTTACAACATCTTTATGTAAGAGTAGATTATTTTAACTTTGCCACTTCTACATAATATCTGCATTTTTCATGCACGCCAAAGTCTTGTTTGATACTTCTTGCAAACGGAATGTTGCCATACACTAACATGGCCAATGTCGAAAATAGATTCAATCTCTTTTCTGAGTGGGCGCAAGAGATTGGTGGTTCTAGTACATGAAAATTTAGAATTTTTTANCTTTTCTGAGTGGGCGCAAGAGATTGGTGGTTCTAGTACATGAAAATTTAGAATTTTTTACAATATGACGTAACACTTAACTCAAAATAGCCAAAAAGTGAGTTTGGCACTTCTAGCACCAATCCACAGATATAAAATCGTTAAATTGCCAAATTTATACGTTATTAAATTAAAAACTTAACATAATTTTAAATAACTTCTTGAACATTTCTTCTGCCTGGGATACGTTAAGATTCAATGCGTTCGTAACTGGAAATGTAGAAAAAAATAACTAGTTGAGGTATCAGCTGAAGTAAAACCATAAACGTCACAAGCGTATCCAGAAATAACATAATGCATTTTTGTGCAGCGTTTCGTCATTTCATTTCTGATCGCAAACCTTGGCCCTACCGCATGCTACCTACGAGTATACATGGGAGCTCTCTTTATCTGCAAGACCATTTATTCGCTTCCCCGCCGAGTGCTGCCTCGTAACTCGCACTCTGCACTAATCGTCGGGTGGCGTGACTAGCCCACACTAATATTACTCCTACCAGTGGACGAGTCAATACGTTCACGTTCTGATGTCATAATACTGGTGATTTTTTTTTATGTGAAAGCTTTATAATACGTATGTCGTTCGTTTCGCAGCAAGCAAAGGAGAGGGAAAGAAAAAAAGTAATAATTCAACTATTTTTAAAACTAAAAATATTTCGTTTCTATTATNGCAAGCAAAGGAGAGGGAAAGAAAAAAAGTAATAATTCAACTATTTTTAAAACTAAAAATATTTCGTTTCTATTATTTATATTCGTTGCATGTGAACTTCGTCTCGAAGTTAAATGTTTCAAATTATATACCTACCACTAGATAAAACTAGTTAAGTTTTTTCCCCCCTAGATTTTCTTGCTGATATTTTCCGTGAATTATTTTCCATCAGTGAATTTTTCAAGCTATGTACAACTTNTCCCCCCTAGATTTTCTTGCTGATATTTTCCGTGAATTATTTTCCATCAGTGAATTTTTCAAGCTATGTACAACTTGTAGATTTTTCATAACTTACTCTATAATGCTACGTTATATTGCAGAAAAGTGAGAGAAAATATTTAATTGATATTGAAGAAGTTTACAAACAAAAATAATAGTTTAGGTCGTTTAGTTACTGGCTTTAACTTTAATATCCGAAAATTTATTTTACTGGCTGGTAGTCATCAATTTTACTAAGTTATGTCAGTTTTTCAGGAATTTGAAACCTATATGAGAGTCACGCGCATATTTATGCGCACTCACATACGCTCTGGATATTAAAATTTGGAACAAAAATCAGTTGCAGGTTATTACGATAAAATAACACATGTTTCAACTAAAATAGCTACTTTGCAGGCTAGTTAATACTAATCAGAGAAATCTGCCTTTTTCCCGTGTTACATAGATAATGAAAGTTACAAGCTTTTCCTTTGAAGGTAAACGGTCGTAGTAGGCAGATGTACAATATGACTCATAAGGGAATTATAAGGAATGGAAGCGATACATTTTTAATTCTCCAAGCAATATCAGAAAATGTAAGCATCAGAGCGAATCGAAAATGCATCCTAAACGCCTGATGAAAAGCAACCATCGGCATATGAAAGAGGCGTTGGTTGCATGTCTTAAAGGCACAAACACCATTCATTACATCATAACGTCCATTTCTCGCAGACGCTGTTCACGGTAAAGTGAGTCATTTTTTATCCTTTAACCACATTTTAAATTAAATTAAATATTGCTATGTATATTCCACCGCACCCAGAAATTAACGTCTAAGGCTAAAAAAAAGAATATATTATATACGATTATTCCAAATAAGAGGGCTTTCAAAATTGCTCACTTTGCGGTGAATAGCCTATACCGACCAGTATACAGACGCTGTGCAAAGCTTGTTAAGGCTGTTCGTGGTAAATTGATCACTTTTGGAAGGCCTACTTAAGGTTTAACTCACTTATTTTTTATCCTTCAGCTACATGAACAATTAACATTGCCATGGATCTTCTCACTTTACTTATGCGTGGACAAGTTGTGAAATTGAAACGAATGTAAATAGTTTCCAATACACCCATCATGACCCTTAATTTTATAAAATAAACTTAAAAAAACTCAGTACAGCGTTAATACGCAGGACTGTTATTACTGATACACCGCCAACTTTATCACGTGTATTTCAGACGGTAATTACGTTAAAATTACATGCAGCTGCGGCCAGTTACTTTTCTCAAACGTTGATTTCATAAGTGCTAAANAGACGGTAATTACGTTAAAATTACATGCAGCTGCGGCCAGTTACTTTTCTCAAACGTTGATTTCATAAGTGCTAAATTAACCGCTAACAGCGCATACAGATGCACAACACATGTAGAATAACATAGTTTAAGAAGATTTGCAATCGCATCCGCATACATAGTTATGGTTGAAATGCTTCACATTAGGTATTTTTACAGTATGTGCTCNGAAGATTTGCAATCGCATCCGCATACATAGTTATGGTTGAAATGCTTCACATTAGGTATTTTTACAGTATGTGCTCGATGTGTTTACCATCGACAGGAATACACACCTGTAAACGAACATTAGCAAGTGACGAGTGGCCTGTAGTTTTCCTGGCGTAACGTCACTACAAGATGACACAATACATTCCTGCATGTCATCTGGCGTCTTAAAAACTGTGTTGTACACTCTATATTTCAGTGTGCCCCACAGAAAAGAAAAAAATGTGTTATGTCAGGGGAATAAGGTGGCCATATTACAACACCACCACTGGTATGGAAACGTTTCATTTAACACTAGCCTTGGCACCAAAGCAAAATGTGCAGGACAACCGTTATTCTGAAACCACAAATTACGACATATGTCGAGCGGTATTTCTTCCAGAAGTGTCGGTAAGGTCGCTTTGAGGAATTGGGTGTAACTACAGACAGTCAGTGCCCCTTGAATGAAGTGCGGCCTTATGATGAATTCTCCAACGATTCCACACCACGTGTTCATACTCCACTATCACTGGTGCTCCATGTGCCAGACCAAATGCAGATTCTCCGTCACCCAGTAGTGCGTATTTCGTGGATTCACGCGACCATGGTTTGTGAAGGTCGCTTCATCGGTAGATAGTATGTTCTTCAGAAAATTGCCATCATCCCTAACAGACATCATAGCAAAACCTACAAAAGTGCACACGCTGCTGGAAATCATCCTTCGTGTAATGCCTGATGAAGAGCCAGGTGAAACTGATAGAATTTCCGTTGGCACCGTATCCGTAACTCGTGTGTTTTACTTATTCCTACTTACCTGGATAGTTCTCGCATACCCACATGGGAGTTTGCATTGATGCATGCCAACACATTGTGCTGCTGCGTCTCGCCCGTAGGAGTCCTTCTTCGCACTCGTGTTGGAATTCCAATCTAAGACATGTGCAAATTCTTCGTATCATTTGCCGTGAGATCGGTGTCCGACTAGGATACCTTTTACCATAAAGTTCGATAGCTTGCTTGGAATTTCTGCCTCACTCGCCATAAATTAGTAGAGCATCCAGTTTTCCCTCATTTGTGAACTTCATTGTATACACAAAGCCACACACTGATACATCACTTACAACAACAGATTATGGGGACTGATGCTGCGCTGCTATAGGAAGTGGTCCCTCCAGGATAAGTCATATCGCGTGTTGTTTACTTGCAGCTGTGAGTACAGGTCTACTGCCCCATTCTACCAACCCACCTAACTTAAATAATGTTTGCACATTATTTCTGGCATTTCTACGATACTTTCCATTGCAAATGCTATATTACTGAATTTCTCTTTGCATGTACTTTCAGATGCCGTTGAAATAAATGTATGTTTACAGTTAACAAATCAAATGTGGTTCAATATTTNTCTTTGCATGTACTTTCAGATGCCGTTGAAATAAATGTATGTTTACAGTTAACAAATCAAATGTGGTTCAATATTTATGTCCATACACGAGTTATGAATAGTCACTATGCTGCAAATTACTCGCCCCTGTATAATCATTTAGCGAAAACTGCATTTCGTGATCTACAACCATTGTGGAAAATTTGGGGATGTCCATGTTAGGTAGACCACCATGCATACATATACAAGACGAGTCTGAAAAACATTGACAAACACCGTCTATATATTCCTTATGGAAAATTACGTCGAAAACATACATGCGACATGACTCCTCTCTGTTTTTTTCGTTTGGAGACATGTTAAATCATTAGAGTACGATACGCCCATGCGACATNTCTTTGCATGTACTTTCAGATGCCGTTGAAATAAATGTATGTTTACAGTTAACAAATCAAATGTGGTTCAATATTTCTGTCCATACACGAGTTATGAATAGTCACTATGCTGCAAATTACTCGCCCCTGTATAATCATTTAGCGAAAACTGCATTTCGTGATCTACAACCATTGTGGAAAATTTGGGGATGTCCATGTTAGGTAGACCACCCTGCATACATATACAAGACGAGTCTGAAAAACATTGACAAACACCGTCTATATATTCCTTATGGAAAATTACGTCGAAAACATACAANAAACATTGACAAACACCGTCTATATATTCCTTATGGAAAATTACGTCGAAAACATACAAGCGACATGACTCCTCTCTGTTTTTTTCGTTTGGAGACATGTTAAATCATTAGAGTACGATACGCCCATGCGACATATGGTCTACGATGCTTCGTAAGGGTGGTACGCTCCCTTGAAGATGGAGCTGAAATATACCTTCATTGTAAATTTTACAGAAAGTATTTGAAATGGAAAACAATGTAATCGAGGGTAATGTGTAATTGTACAAATATCAGCAACCTGTCGCTGCCATTAAGTTATGTCAGAGAAATTAAGCATTGTAACCATGTTGTCGCATAAAATTCTGTGATGCCGAAGCCGAAACGGATTTCCAATGACAGATTATTAAAGTGGATGTAAATAAATTAACGATAAAGGTTGTCTTGTGTTATCACACTAAACTCCAAAGTTTACGATGAATTCGTGCATAAAAGTTGCAACCATTGCATTAATGCACCTGGCGCGCACGCAATATGCATCACACATAATGTGATAGGGTGTAGCATGGTATAACATATGTTGCTGGTCTCCAAATATATTGAACAGGCATGGTTTGTATGCTTGATGTGGTCAAGCAATGTCTCGGAGAAATTCCCGTCCCTAGTTGGGAAAGCCAACTTGACGCATGGTGTTACCAGAGCTGCTGATGTAGGAAATATGTACCCGGCGCCACAGCCCTGCGGTGAGCTGATGAAATAAGGGTCGTTTCGGTCGTCAGCCTAGGGGACTCTGGTTAACACTCCATCACATATGATGGCGAGGCTGTAGGGTGCCTCGCACACCTTAATTAGATTACAAATGAAACACTTACGATGCTTGTGGAGTTATTTAATCCTCGCGACTCCTTAATGAACACACACAACTTTATTACAAAACGTGGCCTTAACGGCTCGGAATGGCGACCACATGGCTTTATAATGTGAAACGCGATTGCGTTTAAAAACTCTCCGATGAAAGTAATGTTGCTCTCTCCTCGGCGCTATAACAAATAAAATAAATGATCCAGTTCATGAAGTGAAGTCTATTGCAGTGAATATGAGTTCAGCTTAAGATGTCGGCACAGGTAACTGTAATACACAACCGAGGTCGTGGTCTTATTTGTTAACGGGGTGCTCTTAGCCACGAGGCCATACCGCACCCCGGCCTCCCAGTAGGCGGGGAAGAGGGATCACGCCCTCTCATCGCAGACATGACCAGCGCTTTCTGAATTGACCAAACCCGTTTGCCCCGACCTGTACACAGGCCGCACCAGGCAGAGCCCCGATCTGATATTGCAGATCGCACAGAGCATGTCCTACCACAAGGCCTGAGATTCTAGCACTCAGATTACCAAGCGTGTGGTATAGCCGGAGCACTACCCACGCCCCTGACGTGATCTCGGG
>NQII01000026.1:0-13736 GCA_002778355.1 Clitarchus hookeri | reverse complement strand
GTCTCGGCTACCATAGCCTAGTACTGCCACGCCACCTCAAATGACCAACCTACGCTCCCCCCACCGGGGTGACCGTGCGATCCTCCCCCCAAGATGTCGGCACAGAGGGCCTTTGCGGAGCGAGAGACTTACACGTCTTGATGCGTTCAAGTGCTGAAGACAACTGGGAGGAAACGTGGGCCGGCTTCCGCTACCTGAGCGCAGTCGACGCCGAGCGGCGAAACGATGAAGCACAATATACACTAAAAAAAAAATTATTATGAGATGGAAGTGACATGAATTAAATTAACCTAAGACAACATAATTTTTCCTTATACAAATACACAATAAAAATTATTATATTAATCTTAAACGTTTCCATTGTACCAGCCACAGTATTGCCAAGTGTACAATGTCAAATGTCCCTGGCTGTGGCTGTGTCGACTGTCTTTCATGGTGACAATTATGATATTAATTACATACACTGATACAATTAATAAAACTGAATAAATACCCTGATGCAATTATGAACACTAATGCAATTAAATACCCTGATTGAATACACTGATGCTATTATGAACACTGCTGCAATTATAAACACTGATGCAATTATGAACACTGATGCAATTAATATCACTGATGCAATTATGAACACTTTCACTCGTGCCCACAAGCCTGTCGGTGTGGTGTGTCTGGTGTAGTGGACACGACTGCGGCAGTCAGAGTGGGCACAAAGGAACTCGTGAACGCGCGGTTCACGTCATGCTACTAATGTAGGTTGTATTCGTAATCTGCAAATTGCCACAATGTTGCTATAATAATGCTTTCGCGCAATCTCCTCTACTGCTCTTCAGTCTCACCCCTCCAACGAACGAATGAAGGGAATGCTGCACAGCCAGGTCGTAATCTTGGCCCATTAATTGTTAACTTATTGACCGTACAACCTCGATGCATGACTGAATGGGTGCAAGGATACAGGCCGGCACCCTTGTGCTTGCACCCTTTACCACAGGATGTAGTCGCCAAGTACGCTGTAGGCACACAGTACTGTCGGTGCGACTGCAATCCCAACCCAACATGCAACCATGCCGCAAGCAACGACGAAGTTAAAGACAGATCCTTATTGGGTGACGACTTTTTGTCAGTAGACTTTTAAAAAAATGCTTCCACCAACAACAATCCACAAAATTTCAGAACACAAAATTTCTAAACACAAAATCTCTCAATTTTGCAGTGTGCCAGTCTTGTGTGTACAGGGATAGATGTACCCCCACTGCAGTGTAGGGAATGTACATAAATGTTTCACAAAGTGTGCCTCTCTGTTATCTAACTCATGACAGTGTATATGAAGGACTTCGATTATCAACAGTGTATCGTGACCTACTGATGGGAACTGAATATAAACCTACATGGTGTCACAGACCCACATGCAGATTGGTCAGATACTGACAATACGAAATGGCAAGTTCAAGTGCATCCAGCATCCAGTTCACATCATTAGCGAGCATGCAGGTGTAGCTGCCAGGTGCATTCAATGTGCACGTGGCCAGCCACAACCAAAACAACGCGCCGCTCGCCAATTTAAGCCCACATCAGTCGACCTTGTTATTAGCACCTCTCTCCTTGCACATTCAGCTACTACCACTCACTGCCTACTTTTCCACTTATCTTCATCCACTGCCACTCATGCCAAAGCTTGCCACCTACCCCCAGTAAATTCAAACAAATAATATTCATTTTCACACCACTGCAAGTTCGAACGCAACCAGCTGTGTCGACGTGAACACCACCCAGCAGAAGGAAAACAACTGTCACTGCACAATACACATTTGGTATGCTGAGTGTTGCCACTCCTGCCAGGTTCCGGTTGCTATCCTCATTTGCAGGTTTATCTATGGAGGACCTAACCATATTCTTGGCCCACCACACTTTCCATCTCCAGTGCTATGGTGTTTGCATGGAGTAGTGGCCTAGCTGTGTGTGCACACAACTAGAAATGTAAGCATGTATCTGATGGAATTCCATCAACCAATACGAACTGCAGTGAGACAAGTTTTTGCATGTGTTCCAGTGCTGCTTTGGCGACATGTTTATGTCGCTACAAGCACAGAGTCAGCTCATGCTAGAAGTACAGCATCCAACACAGTCAATTACAATGTTCATAAAATTCAAGATTTGTCTCATTAAAAGATTCCAAACAGATTTACTACACAGGAAAATATTGAAAGTGATGTGGAGACAGTGCAACTAGAGTACTGAGCAGTGTTGGTACCCCTGCTAAATAGTGGACTTGATCTTATATTCGCTATGCTAATCCCCAAGCGCAACCCTTTTCAATAGCATCGTGATCGGGAAACCAGTGCTGCACGGTGGTGTCATGAGACACCAAGAAACAGTGCAAACAGGAGTATCGATGTGCAGGAGAAAAACAAAGCAAAATTTTTCGGCCAACCTGGAAACCAAATTAATTCACTTTCACCACCACCGACCCCGCAAGGATAGTGTGAAAATGAATAGTGCTTGTGACAGTGATGCAAAACTGGACTGCAGTAATCCACCAACCACACTGTGCCGTTATTGTATGGGGAATCGATTTCATTGGCGTAGTGTTTGCCCAAAAACCCCTACTTGAATAACAGCAAAACGACAGGCAATAAGAGCAGTGATTTGGGAAAGGGGGATCAGGGGTAAGGGAGTCAGACATTTCTAAATCCCCAGTACAGAGCAAGAATACCAACCTGATACCACAGCAAGTTCTGATCAACCAAATTACCAGCATTCAAGCCAGTTCATTCGCATTTTAGTTTACATCAACAATGAATCATGCTATACACTTATTGATACAGCCACTTTACATAATTTCATCCACCCGCATTTCGTTCATCATTTATATATTACGTTAATACCATGTGTTATCCACCTGGCCACTCAAAACCACACAGAAACAGCATTCGGACAAGCCATTATCACAGTCTGCATATGTGACTTAGAAACCATAATATCTGCAATAGTCACACCATAAATAAGGGAGGATGCCATCTTCGGCATTCCCTGGCTGTCAGAACGAAACACCATAGAGGAACCTGTGGCCCATCGCATCAATTTCGGTCGTAAGGAGCAGCGCACTGTGTACAAATTGGACCAGTGTCAAGCTGACGAGACGCCCACAGTGCCAATGATGGAGTTTGCTAATGAAATTCCACCACAACATAGTGCATCTTTTCAGAAAATCTTCGACGAGCGGCATGATGTGTTCGCCATCCACGATACGCTTAGCCAAACAGTGGCAGAACATGCAATTCCCTTGATGTAGGATCAAGCCATTTACATCCCACCACATAACTACAAATATAACACATCAAGCGAAGATAATTGAACAGAATATGCAATAGATGCTCAGTGACAGTATCATCGAACACACCAATATCGAGTTCAACCCAGCCATCGCCCTAGCACTGAAGAAAGATGGCAGGTGGAGGTTTTGTGTTGACCTGAATGGTCTCATGTGTGCAACATTTAAGTGCCACCTTGGCAAAAACAAATATTGATTTCTTAAGACATGTAGTCNCGACCTGTACACAGGCCGCACCAGGCAGAGCCCCGATCTGATATTGCAGATCGCACAAGGCATGTCCTACCACAAGTTTTGTGCCATGCAAATCAGCCTGCAGTCTGCTACTCCTACCATCTAGGCCCTTATGGAAAGAGTGTTATATGGCCTCATCGGGTAATTCATCCTCGTCTACCTCGAAGATTTGGGGGTGTGGTCGGAAAACTGGAAAGTGCACCTACACAATTTGTCGCTAGATGCTCGCCATGAATGGTCTCATGTGTGCAACATTTAAGTGCCACCTTGGCAAAAACAAATATTGATTTCTTAAGACATGTAGTCGNTGAATGGTCTCATGTGTGCAACATTTAAGTGCCACCTTGGCAAAAACAAATATTGATTTCTTAAGACATGTAGTCGATGAAGACTTCAACAAATCGAACGCAGAACATCTCAAGTTAATTGACGAGTGCCGACCCTTGCACACATAAACAGCTTAGGAATTTTTTTGAACTTATAAACTAACTTTGGGAATACATCAAAGACTTAGCTGTAATCACCGCACCACTCACAGCTCTTCTGTCACCATAGAAGAAATTTCACTGGAGTACGACTGCCGACAATGTATTCCAGCAGATAAAAACTTGTTTCTGCGAGTGTCCAACTCAAGCAAGATACGACCCCATACATCACTATCATCACCAAACGGATGCAAGTCAGGTGTGGTTATGTGCAGTGATGTACCAATGTGACGATAATGGTGAGAAGCACATAATCAACTATGCGAGTAAGAAGTTTGGTACAGCCGAGTGCCGTTGCGATGTGAATGAGCGCAAGTGCTTGGCAGGGGTGTGCTCTGTGAAAAAGTACTGGGCAT
The DNA here is from genome assembly GCA_002778355.1 of Clitarchus hookeri. Lineage (NCBI taxonomy): Eukaryota > Metazoa > Arthropoda > Insecta > Phasmatodea > Phasmatidae > Clitarchus > Clitarchus hookeri. The sequence continues at coordinate 9,330 of NQII01000026.1, read as the reverse complement.
ATCTCGAATATCAGAGAATAATCCTGTGCATGGACAACCAGTGTTTGGTCTAGCTCCATTACATACGAAAGGCCCGTAGTAAGCTGACCAGGTGGGCATTGCTTCTGCAAGCTTACAATTTCATCCTATTATGATTGTTTGATTGGACTGTGTCCAATCAAACAATCATAATAACATATCGAAGAGTGGGAGCACCCGCAGGAAACCCCACCACTACATGACAGTGACCTTCAACTCTCCTCCCTTTCATTCCACTCATTTNGTGGGAGCACCCGCAGGAAACCCCACCACTACATGACAGTGACCTTCAACTCTCCTCCCTTTCATTCCACTCATTTGAGCAAAATGAGTCTTACCAAAAACCTTCAAACAGCAGAGTTTAAATAGCAGAGTACAAACAAATAACGTAGTCGCAATAAATTGCGACAATTCAACCATCCCCTGATATGAATTGGAATACAAAATAATTAAACCCCAAAATTGTGAGAAATGATTCAACAAACTGTTAGTTTTCTTTTCCTTTACCTCGGGGCTTATTTTGTTTTTTCTTTCTCTTATAAAGTGCCCATATCAAACATACNGTGGGAGCACCCGCAGGAAACCCCACCACTACATGACAGTGACCTTCAACTCTCCTCCCTTTCATTCCACTCATTTAAGCAAAATGAGTCTTACCAAAAACCTTCAAACAGCAGAGTTTAAATAGCAGAGTACAAACAAATAACGTAGTCGCAATAAATTGCGACAATTCAACCATCCCCTGATATGAATTGGAATACAAAATAATTAAACCCCAAAATTGTGAGAAATGATTCAACAAACTATTAGTTTTCTTTTCCTTTACCTCGGGGCTTATTTTGTTTTTTCTTTCTCTTATAAACTGCCCATATCAAACATACNGTTAGTTTTCTTTTCCTTTACCTCGGGGCTTATTTTGTTTTTTCTTTCTCTTATAAAGTGCCCATATCAAACATACAAGCATTATAAAAATACAAATAGCCAAATAGGCTTTAAAATATGTTACAATTATAATATTTGTTATGAAAATTACATTAAGTTACATTTAATAATGGGCTGCCAAAGCAATAAATTATTAGCCAAAATATTGTAACATTGTAAAATTACATAACATTAAAAATGTATCTTACATTTTTTCCCTATACATGCCTTATAAAATGCCTTCATCAAACATGGCAGGATATGCCTTCTACCAAGTTAACATGTTCTCATCATGTTGTGGTTCGAGTCCAGTAACATTCAAATCTTGATGACGTCCAAGGTAGAGTCGGATGGTTACTAGACGCGATCCATACACGTTGAAAGGAGAGGGGCATCGGCGTGGTGAGACATGGGGGCATCCTCGAGTCTCCACGCCGACAGTCAGTGCTCGCCTGCCAAGCCATGCACCCGCATCGGCACCAACGTCCACAAAGACTTACGTATGACGGTTCACCAACTAGGTAAGCCTCAGCTGCCTCGTCGATCCATCCCCATGTTAGGATGTACATTTTTCTGTGCTGAATAATAATGCAGGATGTGCGGTGTTCCAACACCGTCACAAACATGAACTCACTATTTCTATTAAACTTCAAAAATACACTGTCATTATTGAGCACTTCCCTGCTGGCAGCGAATACCAGCTAGCAGATGCTTTGTTATGCTCACCAGGCTCGAACATTGTGGTGCAGTACAGTGCAGCATGGGAAGATATCCTGCCACACACCAACCCACAAGAGCCAATAAGAGAGGTGAGTGTCAACAACACACATGTTGACAGCAGTGACAACAAAATGTGCGAGTTGGTCCAAGAGTGTACTGCCCACTCGGCACTTTGACCACACACAATTGGCATACAGGCTTTATCACTCAAGTCAACATCTAACAGCGACTTTAGCTCCCAATGGCTGGTTACCGAGGATGAACCAGTGGCTAGCTGTTCCAACACACAAAACCAAAAGCTTGGGGTAAAATAAATTGGGATAATTTTTTGAATGCACCACATAAATACAATAATAACGGTGATTTACATAATAATTGGTATAGTAGAATAATTTGTATTACTCCCCAGAGATGCGATCNAAATACAATAATAACGGTGATTTACATAATAATTGGTATAGTAGAATAATTTGTATTACTCCCCAGAGATGCGATCATTTTTTTTTATGTTAAGGTAGAAGTAAAGTGGATCTCCTTATAGTGATGCAATCAGCAACACAGTAAATGCACACCTTTTTAAAAAGTACTGTAGAGACTTCCAAAATCGCAAGGAAAATATGACTTGAGTTTCATATGAAAGATAAATGTTTATATTTTATTCAGTGTAAAATATGTCACCGAAGTAAGTCTCTTTGATGGGTAAATTGATTAATTAATAACGAAAATGTCCATTTCGTACCCAAGAATGAGCATATTTCTTCTCAGGATAAATAACAAAATTGATTTTATTAAAAAATACCTCATCTAATTAGGTTAACAATTTTTTTTTCTATGCTTTTGCATGAGAAAATATTCGCATACGATGTTATAGGTGTGCTAAAAGTTACGTTTATGAACATAAGTTACAACACATATTACACCTGTTGACTGGATTATTTATTTTCAAAATTAAAAATAATGTCAAATACAGTATTTTGTCACACTAATACAAAGATATCAATGTATACTTTCATATAAATCAATCGCAGTAACGATAACATGTAAAATAATCANGTCACACTAATACAAAGATATCAATGTATACTTTCATATAAATCAATCGCAGTAACGATAACATGTAAAATAATCATACAATCGTGGAAATACATAAGAATTCTATAATATACCTAGGAAGCTGCTGCCTTCGTAGCGCAATGGTAGAAAGTGAAACTACGTGAAGATGTCGAAAGATGAATGAACAGGGAGGGCGAGGTGATAGTGTGCATGATAACAGGCATGGTAATGGGTTGTGAACAGTTGGAAGAGGACTGAGCACCTGCCTACCAGCAGAGGCGGAGGGGACGCGTGTCTGNAAATACAATAATAACGGTGATTTACATAATAATTGGTATAGTAGAATAATTTGTATTACTCCCCAGAGATGCGATCTTTTTTTTTTATGTTAAGGTAGAAGTAAAGTGGATCTCCTTATAGTGATGCAATCAGCAACACAGTAAATGCACACCTTTTTAAAAAGTACTGTAGAGACTTCCAAAATAGCAAGGAAAATATGACTTGAGTTTCATATGAAAGATAAATGTTTATATTTTATTCAGTGTAAAATATGTCACCGAAGTAAGTCTCTTTGATGGGTAAATTGATTAATTAATAACGAAAATGTCCATTTCGTACCCAAGAATGAGCATATTTCTTCTCAGGATAAATAACAAAATTGATTTTATTAAAAAATACCTCATCTAATTAGGTTAACAATTTTTTTTCTATGATTTTGCATGAGAAAATATTCGCATACGATTTTATAGGTGTGCTAAAAGTTACGTTTATGAACATAAGTTACAACATATATTACACCTGTTGACTGGATTATTTATTTTCAAAATTAAAAATAATGTCAAATACAGTATTTTTTCACACTAATACAAAGATATCAATGTATACTTTCATATAAATCAATCGCAGTAACGATAACATGTAAAATAATCATACAATCGTGGAAATACATAAGAATTCTATAATATACCTAGGAAGCTGCTGCCTTCGTAGCGCAATGGTAGAAAGTGAAACTACGTGAAGATGTCGAAAGATGAATGAACAGGGAGGGCGAGGTGATAGTGTGCATGATAACAGGCATGGTAATGGGTTGTGAACAGTTGGAAGAGGACTGAGCACCTGCCTACCAGCAGAGGCGGAGGGGACGCGTGTCTGCCTGTGTCTGGCTATCTCTACAAGCATTTGCTGCTGCCTATAAAAAAGACAGTGATGCAAGTAATGCGATCATGAGCAACCGACCATTGCAGGTCTATGTTAGTATGCCTGTTGCTACACAGCAAAAAATATCCTTTTATTATGTAAATCGCACACATTTCACTCATCTGAGCTTGAAACTGAAATTTGAATCTGTAATTTCTGTAAACTTACAATTATGGAGGTTGTCATGCTTAAAACACATTAAATGAAGGAACAGCACACAACAAAAAATGTATTGTATGTACTTGTCTATACAATGGCATTAGAAAGGAATGGTTGTGTGTAAAATCTATGAAAATGTGATTGAAAAGGATTAATATTTGTGAACATTAATAAAATTTTCATCTTATCGTTTACGCAATTTATGAAAAAAAAATAATTTTCTGTAAGTCTTCCTGAAACTCACATTCTTCATAGAGCTGCAACTAACTGCACAACAAATGCATAGCTTACCAAACTATACTATAGCAGCTGTCATAATTTAAAAGAAAATAAGTTGTATTTCTTTTATTGATTGTATTATATGTGATAGATGAATGTACGTATTTAACTAAAGTCATAGTATTATAGCCTGAAAGTATTGTTAACATATTATATATCTGATTTGACAAATATTTTTGTGAAATTTTGAATTGTTATTTGTAATATGCCATAATTTAAAATAATTTCAAGAATCCTTTTCTTTTGTGTATGGATATAGACGTTACTATTTACTTCTTAAGAAAATGTTTTGGAGAATATGAAATGACCAAATACGTATATACTCTGTTCAAAGAGAAACTAAATACGCGTTATTTTCATTTCGAGCTGCAATATTTTGTCCACTGGAAGAAAATACGTCGAATAGTCCGCATGAACAGCCTGACTGTACGGAAATTGTCGGACAAGCATTTGAAGTTACTGTACTGTGTTACTAGGGGGAAGGAACTGGATAGGGGTTACGCACACTGATTAGTCTGGCCAGCACAAGTCACGCTACTCGTTCTGCAGTCCGGTTCAGGTGCATGGCTGCCAGGTGTGTTGCGATCAAGTGCTTGCAGGCTCTACAGTGGTTGTGCGATCAAAGTAATAGAATGTAGGTACACCAGAAGCGTCCAGTTGAAAAAGACATGAGGTTTCCCTTCAAGAAAAAAGGAAAACAGAAGTGGCTTACACCGAAATATCCTAAAGAAACACTGGTAAGTTACAACATAATACTTGTTATTATTCACTATTATTTTAAAAAAATTGTGTGTTTGTGTGCGCACGCGTGTGCACGAGAGAAAGGGGAAAAAAAGGGCGTGGAAAATGGTGCATTCACGTTAGCGTGTATACACACACACTCACAAACACACAGAGAAGAGTTGAAGCCTTACTGCTGGTGTTGGATTAATGTGTATTTCGTACCCCAGTTGTATTGTAGCTTATCCGTGCAATATCGCAGTAGCACACCAGGGTCATTCATAACAGGGCCAACAAATCTACCAACTTCGTGAGTTAGGACCGAGTAAGGCATGCGTGTATGAAGTTATATCTAGTGAGTTAATGAGTGCAACAAAAACCTTTGTAATGCAAGATGTACCTGGAAAGTAATTTCACTATTACTGTTAGTTTGTTATTTTTTTATGATTATGTGATAGACAGTGTTAACAGTAAAGTAATCACTTTTGGAAAAAAATTCTCTGTCCCTAACTGCACTGTATTTAAGAAGACACATTGTGACTGGTATGGTCTCNTATCACTTTTGGAAAAAAATTCTCTGTCCCTAACTGCACTGTATTTAAGAAGACACATTGTGACTGGTATGGTCTCTCTAGAGTTGGTCATGAGTTACGATAAATAGTTAGTAGATATAAAATTCCGATTCGAACGCAGCTCTGGCGAACCAAAGTATTTATGCATACGTTTTCAAACCACTTTTGGAAACAGATGGATCAAAAAATAACCATCCGTATATAACACATTTTCAAAAACGAATGGATTAAAATTACCATTTGTTTATAACCCACTTTTAAAAACTAATGGATTTAAAATACCCATGCCACTTTTAAAAACTAATGCATTTAAAATATCCATACGTTTTCAAACCACTTTAAAAAAACCTAATGGGTTAAAAATACCCATCTGTCTTCAACCCACTTTTAAAAACTAATGGATTAAAAATAACCATCCATCTTACACCCACTTTTAAAAACTAATGTATTTAAAAAATACCCATATGTTTTCAACTCACTTCTAAAACTAATTGTTTGAAAAGAACCCTAAATTATGATAATACCGATTCGGGTTCGGGCGCAAAAATAATTAGCTGCGAGACTTTTTTTATTTAAAGAAATGAAAATGTATAATAAAGAACAAAACATGGATCAGTTGCTAAATGAATTAAACAGCACCTATCAATTTATGAAACTTTCCGACCTCACAATAGGGCAGTCCTACCCGATAAACCATGCTGAAATAAAAGACACCAAATACGGTCTCAAAAAGTAGTAGTTACTTCAGGAAATTTTAAGGTGACCTTACCAGACAGATATGTACAGATTTTCAGTACAAAAATGTTAAGTGATGTTAATCGAGGAGGCACAAGCTTTGTGTATAAAGAAATGGAAAAATGTGGAGAAACACAAAGACATTCTATTCTGTTTGTAAAAGATTAAATACACGTAATCGTATAATTATACATCAGTTTATTTTCATTTGCATTCATATCTCTATAAAGTTTTAATGATTGTGACACCATTAAAACACAATTACCGCTCTGACTTCGAAAAGATTCTGCAACATAGTCTAATTACAAGTTTAGATATGCACCTCCAAATTCGACATACTAAAGTAGGTGAAACACCTAATTCTTTTTCTAAATTTTTCATTGCACTTTCTACAGAAATATTATTCATCTTTATTATCTTACAAGAAAAAATTGCAAAAGGTTAATGGTCAACTTAATGACTCTCCAAGGACCATTTTTTTATTATTATTACGGCTTAATTTTGACGCCAATAAAACTCAGTTTTGCGGATNAATGACTCTCCAAGGACCATTTTGTTATTATTATTACGGCTTAATTTTGACGCCAATAAAACTCAGTTTTGCGGATTATTCCCCCACCTCACCACTCGGTCCGCTTTTTTAAGTAGTGAGGTGAAGGAGTTTTTTTTAATTCTTGTACCCCCTCTCAGATGGTGTGGCGCCTTCACCATCCGAGATTACCCAACTATATGTCTGATACAAATACTGACTACTATAGAGATTATTTTTGTTGGGCTTTAAGAGGTACCATATATTTGCATCTGCTACTCCTAGATCTGCTAGGAGTACGAACATTTATTTTATTTTATTAGCTCAAATTTGGAATGGCTCAGTTGATAAACATACAGTGTGGATGCGGGCGCCATCACAACCACACTGTAAATTTATCTGCTAAGCCCGGGATTTGAACCCACGAACCTTGCGTTAAGAGTCGGACCTCTTACCACTGAGATAAACTGGCAAGACACTAGGCGAGGTTCTTCATACATCTTATAAAGCGAGTCGTGTCGAATGGTTTAATGAATCACATCTAGAGCACGGATACATCGGCTTCGAGCACATCGTGTTTCACATATTACGTCACCGATAGCAGACACAGATGGCGAGTCCATATGAGGAAAACCTGTTTCTACACCAAAGGAATGTGAGCTGTGTGTTGAAGTCAGATACACGATGCAATTGCATTTATCAACGAGCCTGACCTATATTCTTTAGTTTTTTATTAATATGAAACTTTAATGGTTTAGATAACTATTAAAGTTATTATATGAGTACTTCCAACCTAAATTCCTTTTTCTTTAATAGAAAAATAAGTATCTACACTCTTATCTCTAAGACCACAGTTCGTTCTGAAGAATCAAAATTTATTAACATATCTTTGTCATCCTTAATTTCAAATATTATTTCCTTTACTTGAGTTGTTTGCACTGGAAAAAATAATGGATAAGCAGGTTCGTAATAGATTGTGTCACCAAATCCAAATGTCGTCCTTGGCTTAAATGTAGCAATTATGCTAGTTTCTCTGTGGTTATATTCATCTTGTCTTAATATCATGTCATTAGCTATATTACAGTGTATATATATTTTGTTTCAAAGGGAACAAATTTTGGAATTGTATTTCCAAAATGGTACTCATTTGATTTCAGGATTTTATTTTCTGTGAAACCCAAGAGTTCTCCTATCGAACCCCATTTTCCAAACTGTAAATTATACACACATTTTACTTTCACCCTGTTAGTTGTCTTTTCCAGCTCGAGGGATATGCTATTATTTTCTCCCCCATCCATTGGAACTATATTATATGGGGGAATTGTCANCTTTCACCCTGTTAGTTGTCTTTTCCAGCTCGAGGGATATGCTATTATTTTCTCCCCCACCCATTGGAACTATATTATATGGGGGAATTGTCATTATAGATTTTAGCAGATCTTTTAAACTATATTGGCCAACTGTAATTTCAAATGATGTTCCCACACATCCCAAGTCAATAAAATAGAACCTGTTTTTCACAGGGGTAATGTTATGTGTTAGGTATGCAGTGACGCGATCGTATACCAGAGCTGTAATGTAATGATTATAAATTGCCCGGCGCCATAGCTCTACGGTGAGCTAATGAAATTATATGGGTCGTTCGGCCGACGGCCCAGGGGTCTCTGGTAATACACCNATCGTATACCAGAGCTGTAATGTAATGATTATAAATTGCCCGGCGCCATAGCTCTACGGTGAGCTAATGAGATTATTTGGGTCGTTCGGCCGACGGCCCAGGGGTCTCTGGTAATACACCGTCAGATATTATGAAATTGCGAGCTGTAAGGCCGCTGTGCACGCCTGAATTAATAACGCACTCAAGTAATATTCCATATTTTATTAAACACTTTGATCAAACACGTGGTGATCGCGTGGTCATATAAACACACTGCTGGATTATAATTACTTAAGACGTGTGACGCTTCTCTCTCCTCGGTGAGATTNCGCCTGAATTAATAACGCACTCAAGTAATATTCCATATTTTATTAAACACTTTGATCAAACACATGGTGATCGCGTGGTCATATAAACACACTGCTGGATTATAATTACTTAAGACGCGTGACGCTGCTCTCTCCTCGGTGAGATTTAACATAAAAATACTAGTTGCTTCGTGAATGATATGATGATGCGATTGCTGAGTGAGGTTGCAGCCTGAGAGGCTGGTACCGAGGTTTTTGCGAAATGAGAGACTTACCATGTCCGCTCGCGCCGAAGTGATGTTGCCTACTAGACTGAGCAATGCATCGGCTCGTGCCACCTAAGCACGGCCGACACCTGGTGGTGGAGAGATGAAACAAATGTGACTTAAAATGATAATGAGATGTAAACATGATATACCTTATATAAACATAATTAAACACAATTTACATAATAAAACACAA